>CM076572.1:110048716-110289666 GCA_034641835.2 Pinus albicaulis
TAATTGATAATGAATACTATCTGCAATGAAACCAACATAGTCAAATATTACTAATGGGGGTTGCCCTAGGGAGAAAGTGGATAAGAAAACCAAGATGGAATCATCTGTGTGTTCATCAGTCAAATATCAAAGGATGAAGGAAAGCATGGAAATTACATGTCTTGAAATAACGAAAGGGTTAGGTTTATTTGGGGTTCGAATGCGAATGGTCGCGATTGACTGGTGGAGTTTCATTGGGAAGGAGTGGGGCTGAGGTATCATATATGTGGCGGATTATTTAAACTTTAAACCTTAATAAACAAATGTTTAATTAAAGTTTAAACTTTGGGTTTATGAAATAACGAAAGGGTTAGGTTTATTTAAATGTTTTTAATAAAATATTTAAAATGTTTTGATCAATGTATAGGTGTGGTTCAGTTCAATATTATATAGTTGTTCAAATTTTTGACATATGTTTGAACACCATAGGGGCGGGATTATTTATTTTAATGATAGATTTAGACCGATGGGATAGTAGGGCAGGGTTTTATATTGCGCATGTGGAATATTAAACTTTGGTCTAAACTTTAAAATAGAAGGTTTGTGGGTTTATTAAAAATAAATGGTTTTAATAATATACGAGTGGGAATAGTTAGGGATTTCATAAAATAAATTATTAGTTAATATGAATAAGGGGATAGTGAAATGGAAACAAAATACATGTTAAATCTAAGTAAAGTGCCAAAAAATAAAGCATTGCTTATCTTTTTTTAATTCACACTTTAACTTAGGATACACTTTTAACTTAGGATAAAATGCATTTTGAGGGTCTATGAATGATTTTTGAAAGGGAATGAGATTAGCTATGTAGGGTTTAGCTTTTACTAAGTAAAAATGGGTTTTTACTTAGAAAAAAGGGAATATGATTTATAAATGAAGGGTAAATGTTGATGAATGTGGGTCTAGTGTGGGAATTCAATATTTTAAACTAACCAGTCATTGAGCCTTGGGTCTGGTTCCAACAAAAGTCAGAGAAATGCTCTGAGCCTTTTTTATTGATAGTTTAGAATATTGAATTTTGGTGGGGATGGGAAATTAATGATTTTTGCCCGATGATGCTTTATTACATGATTTCTCAGCTGCTTTCTACCTACCCATCTTTATTTCTAACATTTTTACTTCATTTTCATGGGTGAATTTAGGCTTGAAACCCTAAAAAAAATGTCTTTCAAAGCATAAAACTATCTAATTCTACCTTATTTCATCTGAGGGCTCACATTACACTGTTGAGCTCCTCATTATTCTTTACCTATCTACTGATTTTTCAAGTTTAAACTGTTTGACAAATATTTATTCTCTATCTAAAACATGAAATTGAAAGCATGAAAAGTTAAGATTAAATTGTTTAACTGATCATGGATTATGGCATTTATTGACACTCTGCACATAATTATTATTCTTGTAGTAAAGTAAAATTAGTGGCATTTGGATTTGCTCACTTTCAGGTCTTATCTCTCTTTTTCTTTTGGGGTATATATTTTTCTAAGTCCTTTGATCTTTCTTTTAGGACGTTTTACCCTCTTTTTGGCTTTTTATTATTTTTCATTTTTCAAAATATGGAAAAGAAACTTGCAGAAAGAAAGGTATGTACATATTTATAGGACTATCAAAGTCAATTCAAAATTGATGAACCCTACTATTATAGGACCCTAACAGATTGTAGGATGTATAGAGACTTCTATTCTCTGCAATTATGGAATTCAGAAAAGAACTATTGTAATAAGGATCTAGAGTTGTATGAAGAGTGGGGATTCAAATCCTGGGGGAAGAAGGCTCCATATTGATGCCTTCATCTGTTTGTAGAGAAACCATTTTTTATTATGTACTATTGTTGTAAGGAGAAGGCTATTTCTGCAAGCAAAGATCGATTGCAGACCCATAGGATTATACACTACTTCCATACTATGAGGATCTTAATTTGATTTCATTTATTAATAAAGGTTTATTTTAGTTAATGATGTTTAGAACTATTGTTTATTTTAGTCTTTCAATTTACATTTAAAATGTATGAATTAATAATGAAATTCATGCACTAATGTTGAATCTTGAGTGTTAATTCATTTAAAAGCCTACTTAGACTATTCTACAGGCTTAGTTTTAGATATAATATGAAAAATGAAGTTTGCATAGGAATAAAAAGTTATAATTTTAGATTAGAAAGCTATCTTATGATTTATGATAATAATTGTTTGCTTGCATACATGGTGTCTTATTCAAACCAATTTCGTAATTCATCATGAATTTTTTTAGTTCTTATGCATATGATAAATAAGAAATTGGATATATTTTCAATAGACTCTTATGTAACTATTTACTAAGTGTTTAATTGTTAATATTTGTGTTAATGAGGAATCATATCTTATGAGCTATCTCCTAGATCTAATTCTTCCATCTTAATTCCAATTTCTTAAAAATCTCTTTTCCCATTAAGTTAGTTGGCTCTCAATTGAAAGAATGATTTCCATTTCCTTCAATCGAGATAGTTTAGATCAATTAAATATTATATTAGACCTTGCATGTGTTATCATAATTTTTTCATTCTAGAAGTCCTCTTATTAAAGAGGAAAAACTTTGGAGTGGTTTGGCTATGCCATTAAAATAGATTAAGGTTCATTCTCTTGCCTGATCACCAAGACGAATCGATCTTATATCTCTGCCTATTGGTAAATTAGTAACTAAAGAGACATATAAAATAGATTTCAATAGGGAAAAGGTAATTGGACCTAGTTAAACTAGTTGGAACCATCATTCAAAATGGAAAAGGAGTTGCATTAAGGTCCAAACCGGGTGGTCTCCCTTATAATGTTGTAGGCAAAGAATTTCGAGCCATGAATAGGTGGGAATGGAGTCAAAGAGATCTTGGGGTTGTTGGAAATATTGGAAAATAAGATATTTGTGATCCTTACCTCTAATTATAAGTGGTATCCTGCCTATTGTCACGATAGGGCATGTGTGATCCTGATAACTCATGCAAAGTTGGGTATCTCCCCTTACTATCATGTCTAGGACTTGACAAGAGTATACCCCAATATGCATCCTACTCACAAGTTGGGCTTGTTGGTATTACCACCCATATAACCAATGGGTTAGGAGACTTGGATGTGTGTGATCCTTACCACTGGTAAGATAAGCATCTCCCCCAAGGTAGAGGATGTAGTTTTTCTACTACTTGATTCTATAGGATTAAGGTGGGAAGATCAATGAACAATAGGATAGTTGTGATCCTGACCTCTCATGGTAAGTACTATCTTTCCTATGTCCATTAGATATATGGTCGTAGATTGATCTCCTCTATGATGATTCTTCTTCTTTAGATTAAGAGTGTTCAATACATGAGAAAATATGAACTATGAGATGACATAGTGATCATGATGATGAGACATCTGAGACAAGACTTATCATTCAATAAAAAATTCCTCCCTAAATGAGAAGGAGTGTTGAAAATTGGAAGCTTAGGGATAAATTACCTCCTTGTGGAAGCAATTATCACCCTAAGGAGAACCTAATCGCTCTTGGAAGAATTTAATTTTCTCATGGAAAAATATTATTTTTATTTTGGAACCATGACAACAAAAAAAGTACAATTCAACATGGAAGAGGAAATTTGTCCTCTGAAATCTCATATAGATACAAGTTACTATGTGTCATTTGAAGGGATAAAATCTCACATTTATCTCTACTTCATTGGCTCAATTTGGTACGAAATTATAGGATTTGAGTTCACACATGCAAAGGAGAGAGGGTAATTTTTTGACCAATGTTGACATATGTTTTGGGACTATTTGACCAACATTGACTTGGGGAAATTTAACTTTGTTTGACTTGGAATTGGATATTTTTTGGAGGGATGAGTTGAATAGGACTTTGATTGATTTTTTTTGGGAACTTTGACCCACATTAACTGTAATGATTGAGCTAGGGTTTTCGTAAGTCAAATTTTCACTATGACCAAATTTTCTTGGCAGAGCTTTGGAACTATTTTGACCGATTTTTTACCAAGAAAGAAAGTTCAAATTATTTGAAAGGTTGAAATTTTTTTTTGGAACATATTTACTATTGACTTGTGACTGGTTAGGGTTGCGTTGACTTCTATTGACATTCACAGAAAATTGCAGATTTTAATTTTGACCAGATTTGACTTTTATGCTCATATTGGATTGGAGATTGATTAGTTGATCTCATTGGTCAAGGATTTTACCTTTGAATAAGTTGTTGATGTACTTGAACTACATATCTCTCTCTTCAACATTTGATGAAAATCTCAGATAGAATAATTTGGAAAGAATTTCCCCCATTATGGGGTTTTTTCTTGGTATTTGAGAAAATATATGTGTCTCTACAGTTATTGGTTGCCTTCTATTATGAATTTGGTTTTATGTTCTATTTAAAATTTCTTATTATTCTAGGTGATTGAAAATATATTGGAAATTTTATTTCTATTGGAAGAATATTTTTTATAAGTGATTGTTAAAACATAGAACATTGAAAATTTACAATCTCCCACATCAGTTTCTCTCCTCTATGCAACTTTTATAACTTCCATTCTCTCTCAAAATATTCTTACTTTAGCTTGCAAAGCCACATTTTTTACAGGGTTCCCGCAATCAACTCCTCAAACTTCTCCTCTAACTACTCCTCAATGATCTACCATTATTTATTTTGATTAAAAAATACACTTTGATAGCACAAATGATACCAATATAATCTTGTCAATGCCAAGCTTAGTTAACTTTCCTCCAAAATTAATAAGGGACAAACCCACTTCTTCATTAATAAATTAAAACCCACAAGGAACAAACTTTTATTAAATGTCAACCAATTTAACTTAAACCATTATAAAAATGAAAGATCAGTTCAATAATTCTCCAAATTTTAATTTTATTGACAAGGGCTCTCGACTGTTTTAGGGATAAGTCAGGGGTTTGTCTCGACTAGTTATACCCTACTCCAGTAATGATATCCCATTGAGGTTGGGCTAACTGACCGACCTACTTTTCACCACTTCGAAGGTGGTCCCGCCAGTTGTATATTCAGGTCGGGAATTAAACTTTATTTTCAAATAATTTTCTTTTTCTACTCCCCTAAATGCCAACTGACTTAAGATCCGTGCTAGAAATACTTTGTGGTTCTGTAATTTGTTCACTTTATGAAGCTCTTTCTTCATTAATAATTTCCACCAAAAAAGAGGATGAAAATCGATTGCTTTTTCCTAACAAATACTACACTATCATGAAACTTGCCTAGAATAATTTGCAGGTGCTTAAATTACTTGTTGGGTATCATGCCTTCATAGTATGGACAAAATTAATAGCGATTATAAGTAACTAATAACATAAAAATTAGAGGAAAATTAAATCAAACCAAAATATCAATAACCACTCAATTATAAGGAGTAAAATGTCTTCATTTCACTCAATGTATTTTTTAGAAATTACATAGAAAAACCACACTCACACACCTCTAGGTATCAGCCTTGTACACTTTTAGCCTAGAGACTTTGTCTTTTAATACAAAGGAATAATAGTTCATATCCACTAATTGTGATCCTAAATCTATAAAATATAAACAAAATATTGTCTCTAATAATTTTCAGATATCACCTAAAACAACTCTTACTTTATGCATATATATAACAATTTCAACTAATTACTAATTCTCCCAAGTATTTAAAACAAAAACAAAAAATTCAGAAAATCTATTTCCTGTTGTAAATGAATTTTTGACCATCACAGTCACAATGAATTTACTGAAGGCGATGCTCCTGCATCATTGACTATGGTCAACCAAGGTTCACCGTAGTCAACCATGATTACCATAATTGACTATATATAAGAATGATATATCAACTTTACTAAACCCTTAAATGTAGTAAATCTAATAAACTTAGGTCAACTTAGTAAACTTAATAAATATTATAAAATTAATAAATATATTTTTTTGGTCACATTAGTTATATTATTAAGATAATTATATTATCATGTTAATATTATTAAGTTATAATGCAATCATTATTAACATTATATTAATAAGTTAAAAGAACTTAGCAATTTCAATTGTAAATAACTTTAGTAACCTTGTTAATGATATAATATATTTTATTTAACCTAATATATAATTTTATACCATAATTTTAGTAATAATTGTATTTAAATTTATTATTAATAATAATATTTGTATAAATAATTTAGTAATGCTAAATAAAAGTTAGAAAATTTTGGTATTAAATTATATCATGAAGTTCTGCTATAAAACTAAATTACTTAAATGTTTTAAAAATTAATTATGAAATAAATACAATTATATTATAAAAAAATAAATATATTATTATTTTTTAATTTTTAACTTATTTTTAATTAAATAAATTAACATTTAATTAAGATAATAAATATATATAACTTTTTAAATTTTAACTTATTTTTAATTATATATATATATATATATATATATATATATATATATATATATATATATATATATATATATATATATATATATATATATATATATATATATATATATATATATATATATATATATATATATATATATTTGGCATTATAATAGTCTAGTTTGAAGGTCAAAACCTTTTACAATATTTGCCATGCTATTTCCAGTTATTATTAAAATTCTCACTTGATTACATCTAAGATTTATCCTAAACTACATACTATTTTACTGAAAAAATTACATCCATAAAATTTGTAGAAAACTCCATTAAACACTACATATCACAATATTAAGTGTTACTAAAGTTATAGATCTTCCCTAGTAGGAGCGACCTGGACTCCAACTACATCCTCGTTGGGCTTCTCGTGGATCTTGTAACAACCCTGGTAAAAACATTCATGTAAAAAATATATAAGACCATGCTCGATGGGATAAGTTTTCGAAGATGAATAATGGGAAAAACATCCTAGCGGGTGTTCATTAGGTTTATTATGGCTAAAGGAAATTGGACAAGGCAATGGAAAAGGATTTGGAAAAGGCATGAGGCATTAATTGGCATTTTATTTATGGAAATAATGGAAATTAGGAGAAAAGGAAGGTGAAAGTTGACAGGTTGCATGTAAAATAGAGGTCTCGTTAATAATGGAAAATGAAGAAAATAGAGGCCTCATTAATAAAAAGGATTCAGAGGATCAGTTGGTAAGCTTGTGCTCAATTTAGTTTTGGATCTATCTTTCATTCTCTCTCTCTCTCTCTCTCTCTCATACTATTGATCATTTTGAGTATTCTTGGAGCGCTCTTGGAGAGTGAGCCATACTTGGATATTTGGATCAAGAAAGAAAAGGGAAAGCAAGAAAGCGTAAGAGGACATCAAGATCAACATTTACAACAGGTTCTGAGTGCATGTACTGATTTTCATGTATGATTTACTCACTATTTTTGGCATGCATGGTGTATGCATGCAGATTTTCCTAGCCTTGACATTTCCTAGATAACCATGGTGATTACGGGTTTATTTCCATTGATTTCTTTTTGGTTGGTTCTCATGATTCATTTATCTGTTGGGTTGAATTTTTAGTTCTTGGAGCCTTGGTTGGAAAAAAATTGTGGAGCTTGACAAACAACTGTTGGGTTGAGTTACTAGTCCTAGAGCATTGGTTCGACAAACACTTTGGAGCCCTAGGTGGGTTGAGTTACTACTCCTGGAGCCTTGGTGGGACAAAGGCTCTGGAGCCCTAGGTGGGTATAGTTACTAGTCCTAGAGCCTTGGTTGGACAAACGCTCTGGAGCCCAAGAACAACTGGGGTTGAGTTACTAGTCCTCGAGCCTTGGTTGGAAAAAACACTCTGAAGCCCTGGAGTAGCTTGGCTGGAGAATAATCCGTGATGGTTAGTGATGTCTGACCATGAGGTGGAATCACTAGTTTGGAGTTGAGACGATTTGGTCTCTGGAGCCCTGATTTGGTGTTGATTGATTTTTTTGATAAAGTCACACATTCATGCTTGGAATATGAAACAGAGGTGATTCGCTGAAGTGAGGCTTGTCTCAGCCAATCTATGGTCGGGTGGAACATGGAAGTCCCACATCCAGTTGGTTTTTACATTCAATAATGAATAGCTCATTCCTATGGTATTCAATATGAAAATATACTAGTTTATGTATGGATTTCATTGCTATTGTATCCATGGTATTTCTATTGTTATTATGCTGGTTATGAATATGTATTCGATCTCTATTCATGTTTTTTTACTATCAATGAATATCCCATGTATCTAAGGTAAAATTTATTTTATGATAGATTATGATGTAGGGGAGAAATTCTTCTTAGCCATTCTCAGATAAAAAAGAGACCCCTTTGTTTAAATCTATTGTTCATAATGTCGATGTTATGTTTGTGACATGTTTAACAAAATTCCTATCATGGATAGGTGGGTTCAGATGAGTTACTGATGATGTGATTTCTTACATATTTTTTTTTCAATGTTATTTACCCTCTCCTAAAGTTACATGAAGTTCGGGGTAGTGACCTGGGCTCAGGGGCTGAAAATGTCGCACAAATCCCAGATCTATAGGTGGAAAATTTGTTGTTTGGGACTGAGATTCTAACTTTCCAAGGCTAGCCCATGGCTATAGGGTCTAGAGCCACTCCATTTCCCTTATAATCCTGTGACTCAACCTTAATGGGGCTAAATATCATTTCCCCTCAGGGAACAGGGCCTTAGAAGGTTGGGTTACCTATTCAAGATGTCACTAATGCAATGTAAGGTTTGTTTTTGGTGTTTTCAACGATTCGACTTGCTTAAGATAATATAGGAGGTTGAATCTCATATTAGTAGCCTCTTATCACATGTTTACCCTGGTTGGATGGTTACTTGGGTAAATATGGGAAGAGGGTGTTACAGAGTGGTATTAGAACATGGCTCAATGCTTGGAATGGATGGATAGTGTGTTGATCATGCATTTATGTGGGTTTCATATGTGTTTAGTATCCTGGTGGTATGTATTTTTTTGTTGTATTTATGTTGTGTTGGCCATGGTGGAAGTGGTGTCATCATGGAAGGGATGATGGTGTTGTTGTTAACACGTTTTCATGTGCGTATGACATGTTATGTGTTTTTCTTGCTTATGAATTATTCATGCATGCATGCTTGCATGTTTCTACGTATTGTACATGAATTATTTTTTCATGCTAGGTCACATATTGGTCATGCTTCAGTGTTATCCGTGCATGCTTGCATGTGTGATGTCATATGTTGAACAAACATTGGTCGTTCATGATTGGTTATTCATATTAAGTGGGTGCATATGGTCAATTTTTCCTTGGTTTGATTGAGGTTTTTGTGCATAAGGTCATTATATGCAATGATATTGGTATGTTATGATGCTAATGTGTTGGCTAAGATAGAGTAGGAGATGCAGATCATTAAAGTGAAGTTACAACAATGGATTTTGGGGCAAGTGCATATTGTCATGCAAGTTGGTATACTTGGCATGTAGGTATGTGTTTCATGGTTGTTGTAAGAATTAGGGTTACTTATATGTTTTTCATTCTATTATTACTATGGTTATGTGTAGGCCTATCATTCTATTGATGTTATGGTTACATACATGATAAATGCTAGTTAATTAGTGTGATCATATGTACATGTGTCGATTAGTCAAGTATGGTATTAATTTGATGATTATGTTATATGTCATTGATGAATATGTTAACTAGTAGTTAGCTCAATGATTATGTTATACTTTTTTGATGAGCATGTTATGTGTTAATTTATTGTTGTGGTATGCTAGTTAGATTGATGATTAGGTTACATGTTTTTGATGAGCGTGATATATATCTTATTGTTGGTATATGCTAGTAACTTGATGATTAAGGTTATTAC
Organism: Pinus albicaulis; assembly: GCA_034641835.2. Lineage (NCBI taxonomy): Eukaryota > Viridiplantae > Streptophyta > Pinopsida > Pinales > Pinaceae > Pinus > Pinus albicaulis. Next base: position 110,058,586 of record CM076572.1, read on the forward strand.
ATTAAGATCTTGATTTTATATGTATCATATTGCATTGGATTTGCTTATGTAGATGGTTAGGGTTATTACGTTCATATATTAGTCGATCTATTTATGATATTGTATTGCATAAATCTAGACTGAGTATGCATATGTGATCATTATGCATGAACGACAGATATTTATGAGCTTAAGATGTGAGCATGTTGGTTAGTCACTGTTATGGATATCATGATCTTACTAATGTTTGAGTTGATGTGTTGTGAATTTATATTGTTCTAATATAGATTGATTTTGTACATAAGATAGCCTCCCATAAGATACATTAAGGTATGATTTTTCTTTTGTCGTATACTTGGTGGTTGATCGTTTGAATAGGTTATCTATTTATTGTTTGAGTGTTTAGTGTCTATTATGTCTTCTTGTTGATTTATCTAACATGGTAATTTTATGGTTTGTTTGAATGTTTGACTAATAATATGATATGAGTATGTTTCTATAATATTTCATGAAGAATGCTTTTTTTAAAGATGGTTATGCTAACACATATGTTCTGAGATAGTTAGTGTATACTTTATTGTAAGTAGGTGATAGCTATAGCATTATGTATTATGACCAATGAATGCGAGTTGATTGTTAATTATGACATTATTGCTAGTTTTGGTAAATGTTGATTTCAAATTGATAGATATGTTGTCTTGATGTTGATACATATGGATGACATGTGTCTTTTAGTTACAAGGCAGCATGATTGGTACAACAAGGTAATATAACTAGCTTGTCGTTATGTTTATTTATGCACTGGTAGTTATCTATTTATGGTAGTATGATGCAGGGGATTCCATGGAAAAATGTTTTCCATGAATTCTTTGAAAAGAATCGGGTATATCTTTCCATTGGAAGCTTTGAGAACCCATGGGAGATTGGGTCATCGTGTCTGTTGCTAGTCTTGTGCTTTCAGTATTTTATGATTTTTTCACTTGATTTGCAGCCTTTTTTTTGTGTCATATGCTATTGGTTTTCATGGTTTTATTCTTGTTGTTTCTTGCTCTTGTCCTTGTATTTTAGGTTTTGAGTGTCTTGGGAAATGGTTGGGAAAGAGGAAGGTAATGGAGCTTGGGGATAGCTAGATGAAACCCAATAGGTAATGTAATATTTGGATGAAGCCCATTGCATGTATAAGGGCATATGAAAGTAAGAGTATGACAACCAGTTGGATTGGTTGGGTCCATTGAGGTAAATGGACAATGGCATAACAATTGCAAGAAAGGAAACATAAAAGGTAAAAGGAAAAATGAATGAGGTGTTAAATGCCTTGGCTATGTTGAGAACTATTTCTCTCAACGTTGTGCATGTTGTACACAGATAAGGAAGTTCTCTTAACCTAGAACTTATGATATATAGCAATAGCATTGTTATCATGATATTTTTACGCTATATATATATATATATATATATATATATCTATATCTATATATATATATATATATATATATATATATATATATATATATATATATATATATGTCACCACATGGCAGGGTTTTCAAGGATCATTCTTGTGGAGGAATGATTTCTTATGCAGGAGAATGGCATGAAGAGGTTCTTGGTCCCATGAGGAATCAAGTGGGAAGAGTAACTATATATATATATATATATATATATATATGTCACCACATGGCAGGGTTTTCAAGGATCATTCTTTTGGAGGAATGATTTCTTATGCAGGTGAATGGCATGAAGAGGTTCTTGGTCCCATGAGGAATCAAGTGGGAAGAGTAACTTAGACAAATCCAAGAGGTCGGAATCATGTGGACATGAATTGATATTACATGCTTGTATTATTCCTATGTTTATGTTATGGACAAATAATGCCGAGGGGTACATTAATGAAGTGAAAGTAGTGCGATATGTGACATGCTAGGGTGAGAATGGATAACAAAAAGACACTAGAAGCAAGGTTGCTTGTGGGGTCAGCGTGTGGTCTATGGATGTGCATTTATAATACTGTGTATATGTTGTGCATGTTGTATATTACACGATTGTATATATGGTGATGTGTAATGTTTCATATGTAATAGTGTACATATGATGTTGTATGCCTGTTGTATATATGATGTTTCATATGTAGTGCCAGGTATATATGGTGCTATGTACATGTTGGATATGTGGTGTTGTGTACATATGGTGCTATGTGCATTTGGTGTTGTTTGAACAATTATACACATGGTGTTGTGTGCATGTGGTGCTATGTACAAGTTGTACATGTGTTGATGTGTGCATGTAGTGTCGTGTACATGTCATGCATATGGTGTTGTGTACATATGGTGTTTTGTACATGTCGTGCATGTGGAGTTGTGTAAATGTGGTATTGTGTACACATTGTAAAGGTGGTGCAGTGTACATTTGGAATTGTGTACACGTTATGTAGGTGGTTCCGTGTACATGTGATTTTGTGCACATGTTGTGAAGGTAGTGTGTGTATAGGTGGTACTATGTACATGTTGTGCATATGGTACTGGTATACATGTGTTATTGTGTGCATTTCTTACATGTTGTGTTGTGGGCATGTAGTAATATGTATGTGCATGGTGTAATCATGGTATCGTGACATATGTATTCATTGTGTTGTACTATGTGTATGTATATGTATGGGGTTGTGTTGTACACCGGGTGTGGGTGTATGTATTGTGTAGTGTTCTGTGCCTTCTGTGGATGTATGTGTTGAACATTGTGTCTGGGGTGTGGCAAACAATCCGGTGTGTGTACAGAAAGAAAAAAGCACAGAATGTGTCATAAGAGTATCGATACTTTACTTCAATTATATTATGCATGTGATATGTGATTCTGACTTATGATGGTTACATGTGATTTATGATTATGGTTTATGATGATTTCATGTGAATAATGATTTTAATATATGATGGTTGTGTTTTTAGCTAAACATATGTGATATGTTTATACATGATGATTTGATCAAACAGACAGTTTGAGTTGTTGTGACAATAAGTAAACATGATTGCAAGTGTACATTATTAATGAGATACCAATGAGGTGTGATTTCAAGTTATTTCAATTAATTTTGAATCTAATGGCAGTTATGTGCTTCATACAGGAAGTATGTAAATGCTTTGTTGGGTGGTTGAAACTGATTACAAGGAGTAGCCACAAGAATTAAAGGAATTGGAATATGCAGTAGTATGCTAGTAAATCATTTCAAGAGCAGGGCCATTGTGGGATATTATTACCCAATAGTCTCCAATTATCTCCATGAGAATTCTATGACCGGTATGATGGTTTTGAGGCACGTATATGCCTTGGTTTTTATAACTTCTAATGCGAGGAAGTCTTTCCAAGGGATGGACTGCCCGGGATGGGGGTGCCGGCGAAACTTGGAAGGTGAGTGACTACACAGAAGGGGTGAACGGATTTCCTGAGGGAATGTGTATCAGAGAAGGGAAGGCTAGGATGGATTTGTTTTGGTAATTAGCATTTCTAGATGGAATCATATCCACATTGGGAGTGTGCCCTAAAACAATGATTTGGTAACTGCTCACTGAGAGGAAAAGTGGCACTGTATTGTAGCACTGGACATTGGATGCAACTTTGAATTTGACAGTGGATTCTATAATTCCTAGAAAAGAGGTGAATCTTGGTATTACTTTGAGGGTGGAGGTGTGAGCCTCTAGATTCCCTTGTTGCTGATACAAGCATCACACCATTTTATTTGCTAGTTGAGAAAATGTTTATATGTGTATAATTGTATATGTATATTATTGTAAATAATGTATCAAGCTAGTTTATAAAGCTCAACATACAGTATGGTTATTTATTGGCTGAATAAAATGTGAATGAATATATTTTCTTGTTATTGTAAATACCATAATGAGTTATGTTATAAAGCTCTATTAAACAATACGATTTTCATGTTCAACAATGGTCATTGTAAATACTACAATGAGTTGTGTTATAAATATCCATAGGCAGTATGTTTTGTTTTCAGTAGTTTGTTGGTTTGTAGGTGTTATTGAAGACTGAGTATGGTGTTTCCCTAAGGGGGAGGGTTCTGTAACAACCCTGGTAAAAATATTCATGTAAAAAATATATAAGACCATGGTCGATGGGACACATATTCCAAGTTGAATGGTGGGAAAAACATCCTAGTGGGTTTTCATTAGGTTTATTATGGCTAAAGTAAATTGGAAAAGGTAATGGAAAAGTCATTGGAAAAGGCATGAGACATTAATTGGCATTTTATTTATGGAAATAATGAAAATTATAAGAAAAGGAAGGTGAAAGGTCACAGGTTTCATGTGAGGAGGAAAATGAAGGAAAATAATGAAAAATGAAGAAAATAGAGGCCTCTTTAATAAAAAGGCTTCTAAGGATCAGTTGGTAAGATTTTGATGAGTTTAGTTTTGGAGATCTCTTCTATTCTCTCTCTCTCTCATACTCTTGAGCACTTCGAGTATTCTTGGAGCACTCTTGGAGAGTGAGGCATACTTGGAGATTTGCGTAAAGAAAGAAAATGGAAAGTAGGAAAGCATAAGAGGACATCAGGATCAACATCTAAAACAGGTTCTGAGTGTAGGTACCGAGTTGCATGTATGATTTCCTCACTATTTTTGGCATGCATGATGTATGCATGTGGATTTTCCTAGACTTTCCATGGTGATTGTGGGCCTATTTCCATTGATTGTTTTCTTTTTGGTTCTCATGATTCCTTTATATGTAGGGTTGAGTTATTAGTTCTTGGAGCCTTGGTTGGAAAATTTCTCTAGATCTCGACAGACAATTGCTGGGTTGAGTTACTAGCCTGAGAGCCTTGGTTGGACAAACACCCTGGAGCCCTAGCTGGGTTGAGTTACTAGTCCTAGAGCCTTGGTTGAAAAAACACTGTGGAGCCCAAGCAAAACTGGGGTTGAGTTACTATTCCTATATCCTTGGTTGGAACAAACACTATGGAGCCCTAAAGAAACTTGGATAAAGACTAATTCGTGAAGGTTAGTGATTCCCGATCGTGAGGTAGAATCACTAGTTTGGGGTTGAGACGGTTTGGTCTCTGGGGCCATGGTTTGGTGTTGATTGATGTGTATGATAAAGTCCCAAATTAATTCTTGGAATATGACACGAGGGTGATTGGATGAAGTTAGGTTTGGCTCAGCCAATCTATGGTCGGGTGGAATGTGGAAGTACCATCTCCGGTTGGTTTTTACATTCGGTAATGAAAAAGATCATTCCTCTGATATTTGATATGAAAATATAGTAGTTTATTTATGGATTTAATTACTATTGTATCCATGGTATTTCTATTTTTATTATGCTGGTTATGAGCATGTATTCAATCAGTGATGATGTATGGATCTATTCATGTTTTTTCCTATAAATGAATATCCCATGTATCTATGGTAAAATTTATTGTATGGTAGCTTATGATGTAGGGGAGAAATGTTTCTTAGCTATTCTTAGATAATAAAGAGACCCCATTTTTTAAATATGTTGTTCATACATGTAGATGTTATGTTTGTGACATGTTTGACGAAATGACTATCATGGTTGGGTGGGGTTAGATGAGTTCCTGATGATGTGATTTCTTCCATATATTTGTTTCAATGTTATTTACCCTCTCATGTAGTTACAGGAATTTCTGGGTAGTGAATTGGGCTCTCAGGGGCTGAAAATAAGGCATAAATACTGGAGCTACAAGCGAAAAATTTGTTGTTTGGGCCTGATCCGCTACCTTGCCAAGGCTATCCCATGGCTCTAGGTTCTAGAGCCACTCCTTTTCCCTTATAATCCCACGGATCAGCCTCAAAGGGGCTAAAAATAAGTCCCCCCTCAAGGAATAGGGCCCTGGAAGGCTGGGTTACCTCGTGGGGATGTCATTGATGTAGTGTAAGGTGTATTTTTTTGTTTCCATCGGTTCCACTTCCTTAAGGTTATATAGGATTTTGAATCTCATATTAGTAGCCTCTCCTCACATGTTTACCGTGGTTGTCTTATTACTTCACTAAATGTGGGAAGAGGGTGTTACAGATCTCTCTTGGGATGCCAACACTCGTACTATCCTCCTCCATCTGCTTCACATTTGCTACCAAATCCTAGTTTCCTTCAATTTATTGGTTATGTACCATGTTATTCTCTTCCACCATTATTCTTAAATTATCTTCCTGAAACTCCAACATTTCAGAGGCCAAATGTAGATGATCCAGTTTTAACTCCAACAATACTAGCCAATGAGAGAGAAACTAAATGCTCGCTCTAGATGGTGCCATATGCATCTCCGCATTGCATTTGATCAAGGTGATTATGAATTCCACCTCTCTGTCCATCCTATCCATGTGTATGGCAAGTTATTCATCTATTTCACTTTCATTCTGCTCCATTTCTTCATGTAATTCCCTAAATTGTCGACTGAACTCTATGAGTAATTGAATTTCCTTCTCATTGATTTTATATTCTTCCAAGCACTCCACATATAATGTCAATACTTCCATCCTAGCCTCATTTCAATTAACTGCCACATTGAATGAAACAAAATTCACCAGTGCCACTTGCATCAAATCCATTAAGTTGAAACCACAAAACCAACCAATTTCGAAACAAAAACCACCGAAAAACTGGTACTTTGAAACAAATATTTAGGCTTCACACATTTTAACTGCGCCATAAATCAAATTTTCTTTGATCCATTTGTTTGGTGCTGGATTCAAGATCACATCATTGCTCGACGTGGCCATAAAATAACAACTCTATAAGTCATGGTGATGCCTCTCCTTGATCTTAATTAATGTGGAGCTTAGTTCAAGAGGGTTTCATATTAATGCAAATATCTAACCCCATTTCAGAAGATTAATGTGCCTTGATAATCCAATTATTCCAGATTTCCTGTGCAACATTAAGTTATTGCCTTATGTACTGGTTCCTTATTATCTACCTTTGATTCTCCAACCTTTAATTACACTCTTTAATTTTCCATAAGGTTGGATTCTTAATTAAGGTGCCTCTTTATATGATAAAAAAATATTTTATCAAATTGATCTGCAAACAATTTGATCCAATGTAATATTGGAGTGAGCCAAAGATCATATTTCTCTTAACTTTTGACCACCTGTTGGATTATTACCTTGGAATACACAAAGCTCATCACTTGACGTAGTATATTGGCACAAACCAATTCCAATCCTTTCCATAATTCTAGATGCTCCACCTGATTGTTAGTCGATACCCCTAGGCCCTGAGTGAATTTCAACATTATTTCTTCATTGAGATAAAGAACAACCCCTCCCGCTCTTGCCTCCGCAGATTTATATTGATATATTAAACTATATTATACAATAAATCATATTAAATTGCTAATATTAAAATTTATTATATCACATCATTATTATAAAATAATAAACTTTAATTTTGGTTGATACCTTAAAATTTGCCATCGTGAGATTAACTAATCATTCAAGTTGTATATATTAATTCATATGACTTAGCATATATGATGCATTGAAAAAAAACTCTAAATATATTAAAACAAAAGCATCACTAAAATAATCTATCAATTAAAATAAAAACTTTACTGCATTGAAATAATTAGGGAAAAATTTCACATGCTATAGATGACAACAACTAGACATTGAATGTGAAAAGAGAACATAGGCACAACTTTTAATATCAAAATGTATATTTTTTGAAGTATTATTTTATATTTAAAAAATAAATTTGAAGAAAACATTTGTGCTATTGGTCCATGTAACTTTTAAACCCACACTTCTCTTACATAAATTTACCCTTGTGCGTTCAACCAAAGATTAACACAAGGCATTGGCCCCTATAAGATCGCCATATAAGATCATCAGTATGTGTGGTATTCCTTTAGCCTTCGTTAGCTTGTATTAATGTATCCATGAGTTTTCATCAATGGTGAACTTCTTAGTCACATCTTTCAAGAACAAAAATTGCTCCCTTGATGGAAACATGTCTGCCCGACAAGAACATATCATTCAGTTTTAGAGGTTCGAACCATGGTTTCTATAGAGGCAGAGTATTATGATTTAGTAGTTTTATTCTTGTGAATTTCTACTCCATGGCTATCATTGCTGGGAAGAATTAAATAATTTTAATTACGATGCAAGAGATCACCTTTATAAGAAAGTTTTAAAAGGAGGGATAAAGAGTGAGATAGGGGAAAAAGCCGAGAAATAAGAGAGGAAGAGTGAAAGATATAAATAATAAAAAGGGTGGGGGGAAAAATAAGAGAGGGGGAGAGAGTGGGGGGTAAGAAATAAGGAGAGAGGGAAGGACATAGAGATAGATTTGGAGGTTTGTGTGTGAGTGTGTGAGAGATATAGTCTGAGGGGGTGAGGTGGAGAATGTATTATCCATATTTTCGGTGTTCTATAAATTGAGAATACACATAAAGGTCAGGGGGACCTCAGAAATAAAATATGTAAATATATTAATTTTGGAAATTAATATATAAATGTGGAAATAATACCATGAGGTAAAGGCATAGTAAATTGAGACGAGGAAGTTAAAATCCATGAGGATGGATTAGATTCCTAAGAATTTACAAAAATTCTCCAAAAATACTTGGAGAAAAATAAAATAAAATAAAAATATTAGATGGGAGATAAGAATATAATAAGTTTCTCATTAAAGTGGAAATTTACAGAGAAGAGGTGAGAATAAAACTAGAAAGGGGAAAAGCTACTTTTAAAGAAGCTTTTGTGGAAAAAAAAAGTAATTCCTAGGCTAAGGGAAACAACTTCCCAAATTAATTGGATGAAATTATGGAAACATGCTGAGGAAACCAAGCTTAAATAGAACATCCTAGTTAGAAAAAAGGTTGTCTACTCTTTGGAGGAATTGGTCTCTACTCGGGGGGAGCTATGGATTAAGCTCATGGTTGGGTGGAAAATAGTCTTTACCAGATTGGTATGCACATTCTGTGAGGTTATGTTTTAAATTTTTGTATATTTCATGTAATTTTGATGTAATTAGATATGGGTGAAACGGATGTATTACGGCTGAAAGTTTTACACATGTAGTTATTTTATAAATTATGTGTAATAATATTTTGAAGTAGAATTAAAGAGTTGTCACATGTATTTAACAGAGTGGTAAATATAGCAGGTATATTTAATTTTGTGTTCTTATACATCGAAAATTTAGAAATTAAGGGTAATAAAAAATAATCTCTAAACAATTGATAGGGTCTAAATCTGATGCTTGAATCCCATAATTTATATCTGAAAATTTACTAGTTAATTTTACAATACATGTGTGATTTCAACAAGGAAAAACTAGTAAAATAATATCAGTAAAAAGGTAATTTCAAAAACAAGACATAATCGAGCTATATTATAGGTATTGTAACATATATTGGAATTAATTTCACTGAGTATTAAAATCATATTTAGAACATAAAACAATTTTCAATTTCATGGAGAAAGGATTTTACAATTCTATTTATAAACTCAGTCATACTAATAAAATACATACTGTAGAAAAGTATGGAACTAGGTTAAAATTTTTTGTACATTTAGCAGTTACATTCGAATAAAAACCTCCAGGGGAATGGATTCAGAATAGTCCTAATAAAGTTATTATAAAAATGGTATCAAACATAATTGTACTTTAACGTACATCAGAGTCCTTGTCCAATTATCATATACAAGTTATAAAGATAAATTATGCAAAGTGGACTTAAACAGTGGAGAGCTTCCATTGATCTGGTGACCAACCTGAAATAGGAAGGGAGAGATGATTAGGTACTTTAATTGTTGTTCATAAAGATTCATCTTTGATGATAAAGATATTAGAACCAACCTGAAACAAATCAAAGGATAAGAGTTAGGATGGTTCTGATAACAATGAAAAGAATAAAACTTAAAAGAAGCACAGGGAGTAACAGTACTTGTGTAATTAATTTTCGGATTGAAATGTCTTCCTGTGTAGATAAAACAAAGAAATTGTAAATCACCAATAGTTGATTTGGAACATAGTTAATGTGTACTAGAATTTAATGTGATATAGGGAATAAAAAGTATACTGACCTGAAAAAAGAGGTATTCCGACAACGGATCAATATCGTTCATAATGACTCTAGCCTATGACATCTGGGATGACGAATTCCCATGTTATTCTATAATAAAAATTTAAAATAAATTAAATTTTCATAATTAAAATAAAACATGAACGAGTTCGTCAACAATTATCTTACTGATATAGAATACTACAATAATTAGAATCCTGAAGAGTAATTATAATCAAAACCCAGAAGTGGTATTATATCAACATCATCAAATCGTCTCTTACTAGAGGAAATCTGAACGGGTTGAAAATTTAATTATGTATTCAGTGTGTATGTGATATAAATGAAAATTTGTCATGACTCTGACCACTGGAAAGACTGGGAAAATAAAGGCACGACGAAAAGAAAGGAATAACTACCTATAATAATGACTACAAAAATGAAAGACATAATTGAATTATATGTAAGATTACCCATCATTATGTAAAGAGGTGACTCAGTTCCTCATCTAATTTAGACTAAGAGGAATAGGATAACGAACCAGGTCGAAACTTTAACTAAGAAGAAATCGGTTACAAACCTATCCCTATGAGTAAGAAAAAACATAATTTGGTCTGTGTTAACAACTAATAAACCTCGACAATATACAAATAAGTGTCTTGGAAATTTGTAAGGGTATGAGGAAAATTACCATCTTTGCAGCCAGATAAGAATTTAAAATAAATTCGTATAAAACCCAACAGAATTGGAATCTACTTCCAATTCGAATGCACTGAGGAAATTATAAATTCGTAACTCAGATTTGTTTTTAGAAAAATGGGTCGTTCTAATTTTCCATAGAGTAGCCATAAATATTAATGGTGATGACTCAGCCCTATACGTGTTGGGCGAATCCTGTTGAAAAGGTAGCGATGGAGAATAGCCCATAAACATGAAACTTCTTCGGAAAGAAAATGTGTAAATATGCTTAGAAAGAAAAATGACAATTCAGAAATAGTAATTAACTTTTAGATTTTTCACCACAGATAAACAAAACGAATAATCAAATTCATTGAGAGAATTCCATTTACATAAATCGATCTATCAATTCTCAGGCTAGGAAATTGAACAACGGAGTCCAATAAACAAATTACCTTTTTCACATTGCTCTGATAGGAAAACGATGAGGATTAATACGAGTTCTAACCTCTGCACCATGAAAAGGGGGACTTTAAAAAAAAAAAACCATGCTCAACTTTCTGAAATAAAATGAAACTAAAATATCAGAGAATAATAGTAATAAAAAGGAGTAAAGGAAATTACCATTTCAATTGGGAAATGATGGAATAAACTGTGAGGAAAATTTGCAAGAAATACTTAACTCTGAATGCCAGTAATCCAAAATGAGTGTAGAGAGAGATACGTCTGTATTATTTCTATTCATTACTAAAAATGCACATGTTGTTCATATCTATGAAAGAAATTTTCCATCTCTGCGCTAGCAGAACCCTGAAAACAATGGTGGCCAAATGAATACAATGAAAATCCTCAGAAAAATGATAATTACTTAGGGTTTCTGAATGCATAGACTCAGTCCTGAAGGACAAATCAACCATTATGAAGCCCATGAGACCATCACGCCTCAAAGTACAAAGATTAATTTCACGAGGGAAACGAGACGGGAATGGCCTGAGGTAAAAGTACAGTGGTATGGTCCAAAACCCCATCGTAATCTATTGTTTAGCCATGCGCAATAAGCATTTACAACGTCCATTAAAATATATGACGCATCGAGATTGGAAAAAGTTACGATGGAGTTCTCACGATTAATAGAAGTTAATTTAACTTTAATAAAAATTTACATGAGACAATTATAAGTTCCATTAGTGGGAATACATATGTCTTATAGCGTAATCTATATTGCAATGGTTAATGTAAGTGCATTTAACCATCAGAAAATTCACAAATAGGTTTAAATAATTACGTTTGGTGAATTATGTGTGTCATGTGTCTTAATGGTTATCGACGAAATATAGAGAATTCGAGTTAAGATATTGGTGGAATTTGATGGTTAATGACCCAAGTGTTATATAGAATTTAACCAACCTATTAAATTCAATCCATTGATAATGAGGAAATTCGATGATATTGGAATAAAAGCTAATCATTAAAGTATAACAAGCTCATTAGAGAAATACTATGGTATTTCAATGGTTAATAGTAGTGGAATTAGGTATGAAAAGAACATTAAATAAAGTTACATATGATTATTATGATGTTGAATGTACTCTAAGGGTACGATTCCTATGGAACAACGTATTATAAGGTTTTATATCAACCACAGAGAGTTGAATTTTATGTAATGCCTGAAGTTAACATATATACATCCTTATATGGTTCATGGGATAATATGTATAAAGTTCTTATACGCCAACGAAGGATGGGTTGAGTTATATTACTTGATAATTAGCATGAGTTTGATAAAACAATGTATGTAGATGTGATATAAGGTTATAACAAGGGTCAGTGTAACGTTAGGAAAATAGTTCAAAGAAATTTAAATGGGGTGAAATACCAATGATGTATAATAAAATAAAAATGCGAGTTTCCTTGGAAAAAGGTTAAAAAATTATAAAGGCTCACCATTAATCCAAATGGTAAATATGAAACCTTTATAAGTTGTAAAGGGTGGAATAGTTTCCACTGTGATAAGAAATCATACCATAACCTTGTTAATTTCTTGGTGGAGTTATAAGTATCAAAGGGGACTAAGGGTCTCCATAGTGAATTAATTTCATATTGGTAAGTTGTGGATTATTACGTGGACATGTTATAAATTTATAAGGATCTTATAGAATACATATGGGAGATATGTATAAAAAACTAAAGAAACAAGGCGTATGATACTTATGAGTTAAAATTAATTAATGGGTCTTAAAAATGTAAATTAAGACAGAAGTTAGTGATGAGGAAGATAAAAAAAAGGCAAACATTGATGTTGCGTTGTTTTATTTAATAAATATAAATGACAAGTGTGTCATAATAGGTCACTGATTAAGAGTAGAATTAGTAAAAAAGGAATTTTTTTTTTTTGAGTAAGTTGGAGATGTTACAGAGAAAGAGAAGGAGATGGGGAGGAACATAGAGATAGAGATGCAGGTTGGAGAGAGAGGGAAGAAGAGGAGAGAGAGGGGGGGAAATGGAGGGAGATAGAGATGAAGTTTGAGGTGGGAGATAGAGTGAGAGAGATAAGGAAGAGGGAAGAAGAGAGATATATAGGGAAGAAGGGAGGGAGAAAGGGAGTGACGAGGGAGAGAAATAGATAGATAAAAAAATGGAGTGAGGAAGAGATGAGAGGGGGAGGGAAGGACTGAGAGATAGGGAGAGGAGGATGGGGAGATAGAGAGAGTGAACGAGTGAGATGAACATGAAGCGAGGAATAGATATATGTATATGAAGAGATTCTCTCTCTCTCTCTTCCTTCACTCTCTCCTCAAAATATCTCTCTTACTCCTCCCTCTCTTTGCACCGAGAGGCGTTTTACAACCCATTATTGGAAGATATGTGTAGGTGTAATTTAAGTATGCAAACATTTTTTACATGTCAATATGTTGAATTTACATTAATATATTAAATTTATAAGAAATAACGAATTTGGAATCATTCACATGTCAACGAATTAAATAATAATAACAAAATGTTAAAAGTAATATAGAGTCCAGATGTTGTAGTGTCTATAAAAATTTAAAAGTAATAAAAATTATAAAATACAATTTGTTGTATTGTAATTTTGTTTGTATTAATAAAATTACCAATAGGGTTTTTGTTAAAACAAAATCATAATATACATATCACATTAAAATATATAACGTATCAATAGTAGCCATTATTTAATATCTATTTTACCTTATAAATTAAAATAATGATTTCGTAACCATATTTAAATTTAATCAAGAAGAACATAAAAATTTTAATATTTACAATAAACTTACAATATAACAATATTTTTTAACATGGATATTGTTAACTTGTAAATAGGATTTGTTACAATACCATGGTTGATTAATACCACATTCCCAAAAACCATCTCTCATTTCATAATAAAATTAAATTAAATAATCTATATATATATATATATATATATATATATATATATATATATATATATATATATATTACATTTTTTCATTGAGAGACACTCTCCAGTCAATATGGAAGAGATGTTATAATACCCTATTATGTTATGTTACCTAATTATTTTGACTCAGTAATTATTAATAATTAAGCATCCCAATATCCATCTTAAATTCATATCTATCAAGTTCCGAGAGAGATCAAATATCTCAAGGTGCAAACATTTTCTTAAGTTTTACAATAAAAAAATAGGTTTGCACCTTCAGATATTTGATCCCTCTCAGTGCTTGATAGATCCATATTTAAGATGGATATATATGCTAGTACTCTTCCCCACCCCATTCTCTCTCATTCACATAATTCCCCCCCCCCCTCGCTTTCTTTAATCCCTTACTCTCTTTCTTTATGCCTCCCACCCTCACTCCATATCTCCCTCACAACAACCATCTCCTTACCCCTATCTCTTCCTCCATCCCTCTCTCTCTCTCTCTCCATATTCCTCTATCTTCTTCTCCCACTTTCTCTCCCCTTTCTCTCCTCCACTCTCCCTTTTGTAGTATCACTGCTCTATACCACTTTATATGAATCTCTCTCTCTCTCTCTTTCTCTCTCTCTCTCTCTCTCTCTAAACCCCTTCACTCTCTCTTTATCTACCATACCCTACTCTCCCTCTCTATCATTATTAGTCCCCCATCTATGTGTGTGTATGTGTGTATCCATTTTACCCTCATTTAATCACTCGCTCTTTATATATTCCCCAAAAATCCCCCCTTTCTCAATTGCCCCTTCCTCTATCTCATTCTATCCCTCCCTCCATCTATGCTACTCTCTCTCAACCTCCCTCCCTTTATCCCCTATCTCTATCCCACTATATCTCCCACCTCTCTCTCTCTCTCTCCCTCTCTCTCTCACTCTCTCCCTCTCTCTCTCACATGCTCACTCACACTTGTTGAGGTATAAAAGGTGTCTTTTAAACGCATATTTATCCTACATTAATTATCAATCCTGGTATGATTTTTTATTTCAATAGTGTACTCTATCTGAGGCTCCAATTCAATCTAAGAGTAATTCTTTGCAATATGTAGTACAATGTTGTAAATACAAGAGTAAACAGATGCTTGGAAATGAAATCTAACTACAATAACATGAAATTAAATACTCTGAAATCCAATCATTCGCTCTGCAATCATCAGTCAAGGATGCAATGATGATAAATTTTTCCTTTAGCAACTGATGCAATTGAAATCAAATGAAAACAAGATAATCAATCTAAGAATGAAGGTAGAAATAACCAGATGTCATTTACAGTTGATGATATTCGCATTAAAAAAATTAAATGGAAATGGAAATTGAACTAGATCACTAATGCTGCTGATGAAAGTAAACTAGGCAAGCTCTCAAAAGCAAAACCAATTCTTTGCAGGAATGAATTAAACTAATTAACTGAAATGAACAACAATATGAAATTGATAAATAATAGAAGGGAACAACAAACTCTAACTACTGGAATTTAACAACACTTCTATCTAATAAGATTAAACAACAAAACTCTATTGAACAACAAATCTTATTGAACAACAAACTGAACGGAACAACAAACTGAATTGGAACAACAAATAGATAGGAATAGCGACTGCAATAGAACAACAACTGTTGAACAGCGTGGCTCTATTAAAGCATAACAGGACAAGTTATACAAAGATTATGATTCTTGTTAAATCAGAAAAGGAACGGCAACATGATTCACCAATATAACACACCGATATTATGAAGCAATTAAGCAGTAAACCATTTAAAATTAAAAGTTGTAATGTAAACAAATGCAAACCGTCAAAAAACAATAATTGAAAGATGATAATACAAACATCAGATAGATCTACCAGGTCCAGGCCCTTAGCCACCAGTGAAACACCACTGGGTTACTCCAGAATCAAGTAATGGAATGACAACTAGATCATGTATTAATCGAGAATAATAGCATTACAACAGTCGCTCGCTGATCAGAGAGTTAATGAGAAATTTCAGAGTTACAAAGGGATTTTCAATAATAATCATTATTTTTGTTCGATTTCTACAGGCACTGCCTTTTATAACAATTCGGCGGAGAATACAAGAAACAATGATAGACTTTGAACAACGATCCCTCAGGATCGAAAGATCCTGAGGGATTCACTCCATTTTCTCCTTTTAGCTAACACTTGGTCTTCTTAGGCTATAGTCGTGTTGTTCCCAGCCTTACTTTAGCTGTGCATTATGATTTCACCCTTCTTGTCTGGATACGACCCTTTGCTGGAGGAACAACAGTTACTCTTGTTTTAGCTTTGCCTTTCAAATGGTGGTTTCCCACTTCATTTGTTTCCTGTTGAGAATAAAAGACAATCTTTTAGCTAATTTTCACAATAAACATTAATCTTTGCAATTCTATCATAATGCTTCAATATATCACCTTTATAGAATAAAAGAGTTGTGTTCAAAGGAAAAAGGTAAAGAAATACATGGTGAATTCATACCTTTTCCAATGCTCAACACACCCCCCTACTTACCCTTTTTCATGTCCTCATGAAAACCATAGTTTACATGCAAAGAAATTAGGGAATAGGCTAGAGAGGGTTTTTCATTAAGAGGTCTAAAACCATGATTTGCAGCTAAAGCTTCAAAGATGTGCCCTGTATGTCTTTAAGGTAATTCATATTTGGCTTTATAGTCTATTGTAGGATACCATATAATGGGACTTCGAAACCTACAACCTAGCCAGTATGGGCCTTCCCTCAAGATGAGGTTACTATAGAGAATCAAGCGGTCAGTAGCTAATCCAAAATTTCTATAATTAAATGGCTCTCTGTCCTGACCATTCCGATTGGAAATATTCCATCAGACTTTAGCTGCTATATAGGCCTGGTCTCTGATAGATAGAAAATATTCTACCCCATCTAAGACAATTTCTTTGTGGACGGGTCCCAATTTCTGGATCACACCCTCCTTTGTCATTAGACCCTTCTGCCTAGCCCATAGTTGTAATGGGTGTCTCGGTTCACTCCTAACCCAAAGGTCTAATTTTTTTTCTTGCCTCTGAAACGTATTATAGGCCTTGAGCCATTTCAGCTGGTTGACAACAAATGAAATAAATGCTTGAAATTGGATATCAACCACAAAAGGGCTGAGATTTGTCTCCATTTCCCTAGCTAATATAAAATTGTGCAAATAGAACTCACAGATCAGACACTGTACTTTTAATCAATATAGTTTGCAGCAACTTATAAAATCATCTACAGTGTTTAGTTCTATAGTTTTTCCTACCCTAACAGCTTTAATTTTTAACTGTAAATATCCTTCTACTAAAAATAAAGCATAATTTTTGGCAGGGCATCTACATGCTAGAACATCTGTGTATAAGGAATAGAGAGTATCCATTTGATTCCAGACCATTTTTAATCTACTTCTTACCTCTTCAACTTTCTCTTCTGCCTTCCGACACTTATCGTAGGCTTCAGCCTCTGATGCACCGATGTCTTTTAATTGCTGTTGTAATTGTTGATATTTCTTTTTGGGAACAATTTCTTCTTCGAGCTTTTCTCTAGCCTGTTGAGGCTGTGGCAGCTCTTCTTGGAGTTTTGCTATAGTAGGGTCTATTAACAAAAAAATTTTATGTTGGAAATTGACCTGGGTGTCCTTATTAAAATTCCGAATTCCTACAGTCTGTGTTTCTTTGTCAGCCATACTGTTGGAGGACAGTGCCTCGGTCTGAACATATTTTTCACAGACCTGTACATTCCCAGTTTGAGCTATTGCATCCATAGCAACTACCTAATGTTCCTCATTATCGTGAATGAGTGTGGGCTTAGTTTGAGTCTCCATGGCCCTTGTATTGTGGGGTTCTGTTTGGATCGCTGCATTCTTCATTTTCAAGGTTCTTTTAGAGAATTTCCCCTGTTTTAGCACCCTAATCCTCTGCCTAAGTTGTTTTACTATATTTTGGAGCTTTTCCCATTCCCTCCACAGCTTCCCAAGTTCATTTGTTTTCTTCTTCTTCTTAGAAGGAACATCTGTTCCTTTTTTTGTACTTGGTTGCTCAGCTAGGGTTTGTTCTCCAGCGGTCGTGCCTTTGTCTAGGCTTGCCTCTATGCTTTTTGCTTGGAACATTTCTTCAGCGTTCACATGCTCTTGGCCACATTCCTCGAGGGGAGTAACCCTAGTTGGTTTTGCTATTCCCTGAGGGTTTTCTGTTTGGAATACTTCTTCAGTGTTCACATTCTCCTGGCCACATTTCTCAGGAGAAGTAACCCTAGTTGGTTCTGTTGTTCCCTGAGGGTTTCCTTCATCAGGAATTTCTTTGGCCATATCTTTGTTGATAACAACTTGTTCCTGCAATTGGTCTATCTCAATGTTGAGGTTAAGCGGACTGTGAGGTTGTATATATTCACTCATATTGGCCAAAATTTGGGCCAATTGATCCTCCTGTAATGGACTCTGTGGTGGGCTTGCAATAGAGGTTTTGGGAGGCTCTGCTTCCTCCCCTTCATTTTCACTGGTGTGATTACTTTCTTCCTCTTCACCGGTGTGGTAACTTCTTTCTTTTTCATCAGTGTGATGACTTCCTTCTTCCCCACTAGTGTGGTGACTTTATTCTTCATCAGTTTGATGACTTCCTTCTTCTCCACTAGTGTGGTGACTCCCTACTTCTCCACTGGTGTGGTGGCTTTCTTCTTCATGCTGATCTTCTTCTTCTTCATCAGTGTGATGACTTCCTTCTTCGAGTTGCAGGGGTTTTTCATCTTCCGAACTGGGAAATTATAAGGGTTGGCTGTTGCTACCCTGAAGACTTCCTATCATTCCCCTACTTCTCCTAATCCTGGAGGAATGTCTGCGCTTTAAAGGTTCTGTTGCTGTGCTATTAACTCTTTTACATTTTGGGGCAGGTAGAGTTGTTCCTTCGTCAATTGAGAATATCAATTCTTCCCAACTAGTCTTCTGTCGAGCAAGACTGTAACTCACTATCAATCGGATTAAACAGTGATGGCTCACCACTGTGGCTATATGACGATACTTTCTTATACTCCAGGTAGCATCATGCAATAGGAAATTTAAATATGCAGGCAGGTTTACGGTACATTTTTGCTTTAATACTGCTAATAACTTAAGGTGGCAAGGTCTTACCACATCCTTTCTCCCATCGCATGTGATGTAGCTCTACACTACTTTCTCCAGTTATGTCCATGGTTCTCCCAAAGTTTCCAGTTGAACTCCTTTTCATTTGACGAACAAGGTCTACCCTTCGTCTCGAAAAAGGTTCATGGCTTCTTGAAGTTTCACTTTTTTATGGGTCCATATGGGTCCTTCCACTGGCAGACCAGATACCTCGGTAATTATTGCGTCTGTTACTACTATTTTCCTGCCTCTAACCATGGAATAGCCTTCCTGCAAGTTCTGCAAAATTTCAATGGCTATCATTTCATGTGGTAGCTGCAGTCATGTGAGGTAGGTAATCCATCCTACTTTCTCCAGAATTTCTCGTGCAGCGTTGGAAACTGCTAGCACTTGTGGCTCACTACGTATTTCTCATCCTCCCATATTGTTTGCACACTGTTAATTATTCGCAAATACATAGAAATGTAATGGAACAACACTTTGTGTATATCAGCACAATACCGTTAAACTCTTACTGTTTCCAAAAATTTGATGAACACAGGAATTTGACCTGCATGCAGGCATTAAAAGGCATCCGCGCCCCCCCTGAAAGATAATAGGTCGTCCTCGACTGTCGAAATAGAAGAACAGTGTACTGCGTAGCAATGGTACAACAATGAAAGGCATACATAGTTATGATATGATCAACAAATTATTGCATTACTGAAATTGATGCATATCATTAAATTGTGAATAGATATGGAAACGTTATGTAATGATTTCGAACATAAGGAAAAGGACAACTGATGTGAAAAAAGTACTTATACGGTCATTACCCACATAAACTATTATGATCGATTTATAAATAAATTTCATGCATGATAGGTTCGAAACAAAAGGTTTTAGGAGCATACTCTCATTTGATATTAGTTAAATATATAAGAAAAGGGTTTAACATTGCTATTCATTTGTGAAAAATATGACTCCAATGCCATCAGCAAAGCTCTGTTGCCCACAGGTGTCTATAACCTTGACAAAGTTTCTTTCTCACCCTTGGAACCATTATCCTTTATTTATGTCTAGGGAAGTGCTGTGTGATGTTATGATGGAGACCACCGTGCTGGCATGGGAACCAGATAAGTCACAATGCCATTCACCAGGAAGGAGTGAAAGGTGGACAGGCCGACTCGTGATGAGACCTCCTGTTCCAAGGACATTTTATGTTTTCTGAATTGTCCATTGGATCATATCCCTGGTGTGGTGGCCATAGTGGGAATGCCACTTCACTGATTCCTTATGATCATGGTAGGCTGGCTCTTGATGAGACCCCCTATCCTCCATCTGCCATATAATAGTATTGTTAGTAATCATATAGAGATTTTTTCTTCTTTTGTTTTCATGTAGCACTTCCATATTTATGTATAGAGGATGGCTCAACACTCCTTAAGAGTAGGGATGGTGGAAGAAGTTTGAACATATCAATAGAGAAAGTATGCCCTTATTCTTATTCAATAAATAAAAATCAAAGAGAGTTATGAAGATTTAGGGAAGAACCAACATGATAAAGATAACCGATCATATTAATTTTAGTGAAAATAAAGACAACAAAGTGATATAGATGGTTGTGTCCTTTCCTTTTTTCTTATCATTACAAAACAATTTCTTAAAAATGAAAATTTCTCTTGATTTGCTGATTCTAGTAACCTCTAATTTGTTTGTTCTTATATAAGTCGTATGTCTGCCTTTCTAAAACAATCATGAGGAATTCACCAAAAATCCTCAAAATGTATCTAAAACAAGAGAAATACACTCAAAAAGTGTTGTTCCTTAAATGGAACAGGTGTCGTTCCTTAAAAGGGACAGCAAAAACAATCTGTGAAAATGTTGTTCCTTTCGAAAGAAACAACAAAAACAATCAGCAAAAATGCCGTTCCTTTGGAAAGGAACAACAAAAACAATTTGGGAAAACTGTTGTTCCTTTGGAAAGGAACAACAAAGATAAGCAGAAGAAATTTTGTTTCTTTGGAAAGGAACAACAAAAAAAGAGAACAAGATTGTTGTTCCTTTGGAAAGGAACAGCAAAAAAAATTAGGAAAAAAATGATGTTCCTTTGGAAAGGAATAGTAAAAAAAGGCGGAAGAACTATTGTTCCTTTGGAAACGAACAACAAAAATAATCAGAAAAAACTGTTGTTCCTTTGAAAAGGAACAACAAAAACAAGCGGGAACAAAACTGCTATTCCTTTTTAAAGGAACAACAAATCCACATGGCAAAAACTGTTGTTCCTTTTTAAAGGAACAAAAAATACACACGGCAAAAAATGTTGTTCCTTTTGAAAGGAACAACAAAAATTAGCACACAAACGCGTTGTTTCTTAAGAGGAACTGTTGTTGTTCCTTAAAAGGAACAGCTTGAGAAATAAACTCTATACAAAAAAAACAAACAATGTAAAAAGAAAAGGTTATGTACATGTTTCAAAGTAAAAGAATTATTCAATGAATGGGCACTGAGGAGGAGTTATCTCCCTCAGCAAGAATCTTCTTGGTATAATCTTCCCGTAATTGCTGGTAAAAGGATTCTCGATTAAGCGGTTTATGGTAAATTCATACTCGATAACCGTTTACTTTGAAAGAGTGTTCAGATCCATCAATGTTAGTTAATGTGATGGTGCCATTGTCATGCACTTTTTGTATCTCGTAGGGTCCAAGCCATCGTGTTTGGAGTTTTCTTGGGAAATCCTAAAACCTGGAGTCATATAGGAGTGCCCAATCTCCTTCGTGGAAGATTTTCTGTTTAATGAGGGCATCGTGCCATTTTTCTCTCTTCTGTTGAATTAATTCAGTGTGTTGAAGAGCTGAGAGCCTAATTTCATCTAACTCATTTATTTTTTATAATCTCTTGACCTAGGCTTCATTTAAGTCTAAACCCACCTACTGGGCTGTTCTTAATGTCTGAATTTCAAATTCTATTGGAAAGATGGGTTCTTTTCCAAATACCAATTGATATGGTGAATACTCAGTGGTATTTCTCCATGTTGTTCGGTACACCCACAAGGCTTCCAACAATATATAAGCCCAGTCACGTCTATGTGATACAAGTGTTTTTGTAAGTATATATTCTATCACTTTATTCGTGCTCTCTACCTGGCCATTTGCCTATGGGTGGTATGGGGTTGTGATTTTGTGCTGAATGTGGTAATTTTCTAATGTTGCAACGATTTTTTTACCTACAAATTGCGGTCCTCCATCTGTAATTACATTCCTTGGAAGGTCGTATCGCACAAATATGTGGAAAAGGAACTGTATTACAGAGTCCTCTGTAGCTCTTGAAAGTGCTTCTGCCTCAAACCATTTAGTAACATACTGTGTTGCAACTAGTATGTATGTTTTCTAATTTGATGGCGGGTTGATAGGACCAACAAAATCGAGTGCCTAGTGTTCGAATGGCTCGATTACTAACTATGGATTCAAAGGCATTTCATCGGACTGCCCAGGGCAACCTGCCCTTTGGAAACTATCGCAGGCCTGTATGAATTTTTTAGCATCTTTAAAAATTGTAGGCCAGTAATAGCCTGTTTGTAAAACTTTGTGACCAGTCCTGCGATCTGCAAAATTTCTGCCACAGGGCCCATCATGGCATGCTTTCAGAATATCAAATATTTCTTCCTCTCAGATGCATCTCCTAATGTGCATATCCGCTCCTGTATGAAACAGGTAGCCCCCATTCCAAGAGAATCGGGTACTACGCTGTACTATCTGTTTTCATTCATTGGGCGTTAGATGCTTAGGTAATTTACCTATTGCTAAAAAATTTGCAATATCATCATACCATGGGGTTCTAGCAGTAACAACGAACAAATGTTCATCTGGGAAGTGATCCTCGACTGCTGTTGCATCTGCTGGTTTTGGCATCCGTGATAGAAAATCAACTACAGGGTTCTCTTTTCCAGGTCGATCCTTTATTGTGATGTCAAACTCCTGCAATAGAATCAACCATCTTGTTACTCGACCATTTGTAATAGGTTTATTTGCTAAGAATTTTATGGTGGATTGATCTGTATATAAAACTACAGGATACCCAGTTATATAATGTCTAAATTTATTTACAGCATGTATTACGGCTAAAAATTCTTTCTTAGTCACAGTATAGTTTAATTCAGTAGGAGATATATTTTTGCTAATATAATAAATTGCATATGGTTTTTTATCTTCTTCCTACCCAAGGACTGCTCCAATAGTTGTGTCTGAGGCATCAGATGAAATTTGAAATGGCAAATCCCAATTTGGGCCCCTTAGCACTGGGGCTGTTGATAGAAGCTTTTTGAGATCCTCAAAAGAATGGTCACATTTATCTGTCCAATTAAAATCAACATTCCCTGTTAGTGCGTATAAAGGTGCAACTACTCAAGAATAATGCTCTATAAATCTTCTATAATAACTAGAAAATCCGAGAAAGCTACGTACCTCTGTTTGTGTGGTAGGAGTGGGTATTAACAAAATTATCTGAATTTTAGCTGGATCTACCTGAATTCCAACTGTTGAGATATAATGACCTAAGATGAGTCCCTCGATCATCATCATGTGACACTTTTCATGGCTTAAGCAGAGCCTAGTGTCAATACATCTTTGTAACACCTTTTCCAAAGTTTCTAATGCTGGCTCAAAATCATCTTCGTAAGGTGTGAAATCATCCATATATACTTCGAGCCCTTCATTTATTAAATCTGAAATGATGCTGAGAATGGCCCTCTGAAATGTAGCAGGAGCATTGCATAGGCAAAAGGGTAAAAATCTGTAAGCAAATGTCCCCCATGGACAGGTAAAAGTAATTTTGTCTTGGTCTTCAGGGGCAATCTGAATTTGATTGTATCCACTGAAGCCATCTAGGAAAGAAAATAATTTCTTTCCTGCTAATGTGTCTAGTACCTGGTCGATAAAAGGAAGGGGAAAGTGGTCTTTCTGGGTTGCTGTGTTTAGTTCTCTGTAGTCTACACATATCCTCCACTTTCTATTCTTCTTTGGCACCACTACTAATGGAGAGACCCACTTACTATAAGATATTGGGTATATAAAGTTGACATCCAACATTTTTTGTAATTCAGCTTTCACAATATCTTTAAGATGAGGGTTTAATCTTCGTTGGGGTTGGCGAATGGGTCTAGCATATTTTTCTGTATAAATGTGGTGTGTGCATAACTGGGGGTCAATTCCCTTCATGTCTGGATAATCCCATGCAAAATCTCCCTTATATTTTTTCAGTAGTTGGACCGTCTTCTTTTCTTGTTCAACAGTCAAGTTTTTATTAATGTTTAAGGTTTTTCCTAGCTCAATTTCTATAATTTTTCTATTGTAAACATAAGTGGTGGGTATTGATTGATCATGAATGTGTTTCAGGGG
Source organism: Pinus albicaulis (assembly GCA_034641835.2). NCBI lineage: Eukaryota > Viridiplantae > Streptophyta > Pinopsida > Pinales > Pinaceae > Pinus > Pinus albicaulis. The sequence goes on from CM076572.1 coordinate 110,083,228, forward strand.
ATCTTCTTCTTCTTGATTATCAAATGTTGCTTTGATCATGTGACATTGAAAATGGGATCTGATTTTTGGTTTATTGATGAAACTGTTAATAATGTCATCCTCTGTTTGGTCTTTAAAGTTGAGGGCATCTTCTATGGTTAATGGTGATCTATTTTTTTCCATGAGGTATGATAAAAGTTGTTTCCTTATTTTTATTATTGATAGGCTTGGCTAGGCTAGGGGATATAAATCTAAATTCCTGACATAGTTCCCTCTAGTTATAGTCATGCTGCCCTGTCGGCAGCTGATGTAAGCATCGGCAGTTGCCAGCCAAGGTCTACCTAGGATCAACGGGTGTCCATTTAGCCGGTTTCTGGGGTTGATAATTAGGAATTCAGCAGGGTATTCCCAGGAGTCTACAGATACCATTACATCATGTAATGTGCCTTCTGGATTGACTACCGATCGGTCAGCTAATTCCAATAAGGTTGTGGTTGGATCTAATGATGTAATGCCAAGTTTTTGACAAGTGGTAGTTGTTAGAATATTAATTGCAGCTCCCAAATCAACTAGGGTGTTTGAAAATTATTGTCCATTGATTTGTACTGTCACTATAGGATTTCCTGGGTCCTCATACTTTATACGTGCTTCCATTCCTGATAATAAATCAGATAGAGCGCCGACTACTTGGACAGTTGGGTTAGTTGTTGTTCTCCTCTTGGGCTTCCTTATACATAGTTCTTTGATGGTTTTTGCATAAATAGGGATGTCTTGGATAGCTTGGAGGAGAAGGATTTTTATACACAAAATTTTCAGTTCTCCCAGAAGATCAAAATCAAGATATTCTATTGGGCGAGGTATGATTAATAGTTCTGGGAATGGTGGAGAAGAGGTGGTTGCTTGCTCCTGTATTTATTGTTTAACCACATTATCCTTGTGCACTGTTTGTTCTTTAGATAACGAGTCTTCAACCTGAACATTTTTTTCTCCCTCTATTTGTATTATGCGCCCAGATCTTAGTTGAAGGTCATTGCACTCCCTTAATTTAGTTTCTAGTTCTCGTGGTTCCATTATTTGAACAGACTGAATCGGCCTATTATTAGGGTTTGGGTTGGGTTGGGCTGGGATTTGTGGTCTCAAGTTGGTCTGGGGATTTTGTGGCAATGTATAAGGTGCTGGCAGTGTAGGTTGAGGGAGGGGAATCATTCTAGCTGGCTGATTTATCGGTCTTTTCCAGTTCGACTGCCAGGTCTGACTCTGCGAGGTGGAGGGGGACCATTCTGTTGGATAAGTATTATTTTGCCAAAATGGTGGATAGTAAGGAAATTTTGGCCAATTGGTTTGATTTGTTTGATTTGGCCATGGTGATGTATGAAACGGCTGTTGTGACCAATTGGGGAAAGGTGGCTGATTTTGCCACATTCCATTATATTGCTGAGCATTATACTGAGGAGACTGAAAAGAAGAGGATGGATCAATTGGCATACCTATTTGTCGTGGCTGCCATTTTCGGTGCTGATTAAGTAGGCATACCAATTCTGATTCTTCCTCTGCCTCCTTGTAAACTGCTTTCAATCCAGGGAGTGAGGGGCAACCTTCTGTGGAGTGATCTTTTGTGCAGATAGCACAGAATTTGACTATATCCAATGGGCACTCTTTATGGATGTGTTTCTTTCTGCATTTAGGCCAGAATATTTCCAGATTTTGTTCTGCTTCTGCTTGATTTTTTTTGGCTTGCATAATGTAGAATTGCATTGTCAGAGTCCCTAGAATATTCGTTTTAAAATATTCTAGTAGATTGCCAATTTTTGCGCAGGTTATACTTTCACCAGAGATATTACTATCCCTTGTGATCATATCCCGTTCTGCTGACTTTAGCCTTGTGCTACCTCTCGAACTCCTAATACATAAATCAATAATGTCAGCAAAATTTTCCTGATATATATCACCTTTTCCCATGACATTTAATTTTTCAACCCATTGTTCCTTCATCCCTTTAAGTAATGTAGTTTTTAACACATTATCAGGTAAGGGTGGAGATGCATAAGGTGATCTCTGGAGGTTGTATTGAAAGCATTCTACATATTCCTCAAGTGTTTCATTAGGCTTTGCTGTCATCTGAAATATTTCTTCTTTTAATTCCCTAGACCTACAATAATCCTAATATTTCTTTAGAAACATAGCTTTCATATAATCCCAATCATTTATAACACCTCCACCTAACCCCATAAACCATCGTAAAGCTACTCCTTTTAGTGCGGAGGGAAATAACTTTAGCTTTTGGGGGTCGGTGGTATATTCATATCCTCGGCATAATCCATCAAATTCAAATAGAAATGCATCTGGATCTTCTGATGTTAAGCCATGAAATGTAGGAATATGTTGGAGGGGAATGGCCTTCATAGGTTAATTAACTGCAGTGTCCACAACGGGATATTGCAGTGTGGAAGTTTGAGGGGTTTGCTGGTTCTGGTTCTGGGCCATTTGATCAAATATGTGCCAATGTCCTTTTGGGATTTCTGGGGAACTATTCTTAGGCTGACTAGAAGGAATAGGAATGACTTCGACATAACTCCCTTGATCTAGAATAATGAGTGTTCCTTGATGACCCACTATATGAGGAGATTCAGGGCCTTTAGCTTTGTTTTGAATGATGTTGACAACACTTCCCTTATCTGGACTGCTCACTATTTGGATTACTTCAAGAGGAGATTTTGGTTCCTCTATTTCCCCTGTTTCTCCTCCTCCTTCGTAGAGATTACTAGAGTTCACTTCTTGCAGAGAAATTAGGCGAGAGTTTTCAATTTCTTGAGAATCTTGCTCAATTCCTTATGTTTGGCTATGTACCTCAGCAAAGGCTATAGATGGTGATTCTGTGGCCTGAAGGGAACTAGTAGGTTGTCTAGAAGTAACTTTTCTAGGTCCTACTGATGGCTGAGATTCAACTTTCTGTAGGATTTCATTGATGAAAGTTGTTTGCCCAAGGGTCACCGGTCCCTTAGGTTTTTCGGGTTTAGGAGGAATTTTGTTCTATTTAGGTTTTATATTCATTCAAAAAACACAAGCATTCCTTCCTACCTAAAATTTTTTACTCAATTCTGCTGTGAAGTGGGCCGATGAACAAGTATGTTCCTTGCTCATTACGGAGGTTCTTACCTTCCATTTTTAATACCCAGTTCTTTCCCAGCAGAAAGAAATCAAATATGCATCACTCTTTCTGAATGGCATACACTCTCCCCAGCAACGGCCCCAAAATTTTGAGGTATAAAAGGTGTCTTTTAAATTCCTATTTATCCTACATTAATTATCAATCTAGGTACAATTTTTTATTTCAAGAGTGTACTCTGTCTGAGGCTGCAATTCAATCTAAGAGTAATGCTTTGAAATATGTAGTATAGTGTTGTAAATACAAGAGTAAATAGATGCTTGGAAATGAAATCTAACTACAATGACATGAAATTAAATAATCTGAAATCCAATCATTCACTCTGCAATCATCAGTCAAGGATGCAGTAATGATAATTCCTTCCTTTAGCAACTGATGCAATTGAAATCAAATGAAAACAAGACAATCAATCTAAGAACGAAGGTAGCAATAACAAAATGTCCTTTACAGTTGATGATATTCACATTAAAACAATTAAATGGAAATGGAAATTGAACTAGATCACTAATGCTGTTGATGAAAGTAAACTAGGCAAGATCTCAAAAGCAAAACCAATTCTTTGCAGGAATGAATTAAACTGATTAACTGAAATGACCAACAATATGAAATTGATCAATAATAGAAATGAACAACAAAATCTAACTACTGGAATTGAATAGCACTTCTATCTAGTCGGATTGAACAAAAAAACTCTATTGAACAACAAATCTTATTGAACAACAAACTGAACGAAACAACAAACTGAATCAGAACAACAAACTGAATTGGAACAATAAATAGATAGGAACAATGACTACAATAGAAAAACAACTGCTGAACAACGTGGCTCTGTTAAAGCATAACAAGACAATTTTTACAGAGATTATGATTCTTGTTAAATCCGAAAAGGAACGGCAACGCGATTCACCAATATACCACATCGATATTATGAAGCAATTAAGCAGTAAACCATTTAAACTTAAAAGTTGTAATGAAAACAAATGCAAACCGTCACACAACAATAATTGAAATATGATAATACAAATAGCAGATAGATCCACCAGGGTCGGGCCCTTAGCCACCAGTGAAACACCTTTGGGTTACTCCAGAATCAAGAAATGGAACAGAAACTAGATCATGTATTAATCGAGAATAATAGCGTTACAATAGTCACTCGCTGATCACGAGAGTTAATGAGAAATTACAGAGTTACAAAGGGAGTTTCAATAATAATCATTCTTTTTGTTTGATTTCTACAAGCACTACCTTTTATAACAATTTGGCAGACAATACAAGAAACAACGATAGACTTTGAACAACGATCCCTCAGGATTGAAAGATCCTAAGGGATTCAGTCCCTTTTCTCCTTTTAGCTAACACTTGGTCTTCTTAGGCTGTAGCCGTGTTGTTCCCAGCCTTACTTTAGCTTTGCATTTTTATTTCACCCTTCTTGTCTGGATATGGCCCTTTGTTGGAGGATCAACAGTTACTCCTGTTTTAGCTTTTCCTTTCGAATGGTGGTTTCCCACTTCATTTGTTTCCTGTTGAGAATAAAAGACAATATTTTAACTAATTTTCACAATAAACATTAATGTTTGCAATTCTATCATAATCCTTCAATATATCACCTTTCTAGAATAAAAGAGTTGTGTTCAAAGGAAAAAAAGTAAAGAAATACATGGTGAATTCATACCTTTTCCAATGCTCAACAACACTCCTCCCATCTCTCCTCCTACCTCTCTCCCTTTGCAAATATTTTCTTCTCCCCCAGGTTACCTCTCTCTCCCTTCCCCACTATCCCCTCTCTTTCCCTCTTCACCTCTTGGTTTCATTCCCCCCCCCCCCTCTCTCCCTATTATTTCACTCTCCCTCCCTCCTTGTCTCACTCTCCCCAACTCCCCCTTCTATCACCTCCCAATCCCTCCCTCACTCTTTCTTTATTTGTCTCTCTCCCCCATTGTACCTATTTTTTCTTTGTATTTGTATCTCTGTCCCCCTCCTTTGACCTCTCTCCATCTCTCTATCTCTCACAACCACACACATATCCACACCTCTTCACACCTCGCTTCATATCCTCCATCTAAGTGTCTCTCTCACTCTCTAATGATCTCTCATTCACTTCTCTCTCTCTCTCTCTTTCCCAACTCACTTCCACCATATTTCCAACTTCCTTCCTCTTCCTTGCTCTCATTATTTATCCATCTTTCCCTCCCTTAGTACCTCCTTCATGAAGATTTCCCTATATATCTATCTCTCCTTCCCTCTCACCCCCCCCTCTCTTCCCCTTTTTCTATAAGAATTCCTCTCCCCTCCCTGTCTCTCTCATGTAAACTCACTCACTCCCTCCACCCCTCTCTTATGCATTCTCTCTTATTCCACAAGGGATTCACTGGGGGAGACATTGTGAAAATATAAAAACTAAAATCCTATTGCAACAACTGGTATTATTTATTCTAACTAATAAATGAATTATTCAATTTATTTCTATGGTAACATCGAAATAAAAACACTACAACCTCCAAAAATAAAAATGTGGAAACAATAGCTCTGGAAATTGAGAAAATACTAGCACACAAACACAAAAGATGACACAGTTATTTTTGGGCAAATTTCCCTAGAAAAACCCAACTTGGGAAAATCGATGCAACAGATGAGGGTTTTATTACTAAGCAACAATGAGAAATTTTGAGTACAATAATATGGATGCTGAATATGGCAATCCTATAGAGAAAAATACAAGAAAAAATCTAGTGAGGATTTTTCCTCACTCCACAGGAAAATATGGGCTCTAACTGCAACTCCAAGTGAGCCGTCCAAACTGCCTCTACAATGGAATATGTCACCCTAGCACAATATCTACCATGCTTAGCCTGAATCAGTTGCTCCTGTAGCTATCCAGTCTCCCACTTGATGAGAAACTATATCTCTATCCTTCTGGAACACTTTCCTAGCCTCTGGAACTGAAGCTCAGCTTCTCTCTAACTAAATCGAACTAGCCTCTAGATACCACTACACAATCCTTGTGTGAACCTTACTATGGAGCTTCTGCCTATATGAAAATGCACTCAGTGGATCTGGAAATATTCCTCCAACATCACAATCCCTGGCCCTCACTCACTGCTTCAATCTCTAGGTCCCCAACAACTGCTACTACTCTCTGGAAATCAAACTTCTGGTGTTTCTGGTGTGTCCTATAAGTTCCCATTGACTTCCTCTTATAATCTACCATTAGAGCGCAAACTACCAAGATTAAAACTTAATCGATGGCTAGGATCATGTTGGAGCCAATCTGTGTGAGTTTTTGGATCATTCACACCTTGGATTAATTAATTTTGATTAATTAGCCATATTACCTAAGTTTATACTTAGGAAATATCTAAAAATATGCTAATAATTGAATTAATCCATCTTTAGGTGGAATTTCAAGAAAATATTTATGTGTTTTGGAGATCTCATGTATTCTAGTCTCTCCACTAAATTTCGTGGCTATAATACATTTGATGTTATAAAAAATAACACTCCCTCTTAGTGAGGATTGTGTTTTCTCTGGTGCTACACATTCTGCCACAAAATCCTGTGTATGTATCACCTCTTGTCACACTGCTAATGTATGGCCACTGTGACTTACTGCCACTACCCATCAACCACTGTGTAATTCAGATGCTACATCTGTGTTGCTACTGACCCTGATGTAGTGTTGTCAACACTACATATGCACTAAAAATCCCTTTCATATGTTTCTGTTGCAACTCTGTAATACCCTCCTCCCACATCTACCCAATTAACCGAGAAACTAGGGTAAAAATGCGACGAGAGGATACTATGATGAGATTCAACCTCCTAGGCGACTTTAAGGAATTGGAATTGAAAGAAACATATCATATAGAGATTGTAAATCAATAATAACACCCCTAGGGCCCATTGGGGTTTGATATCGTGGCCAGCAGAAGCTTTTTTTAAGGTGTTCATGCGACTGTGCAGGTCATGAGTTCGAGTCTCGAATTACTCGAGGGTCGTCATGGTGATCGTGATGGTTCCTCCTAGGAGTATAGGTGTAGCCATGATCACTCGAGTATGATACCGATGCCGTTGTCAATTCTCCTAGTAACCAAAAAAAAAAAAAAAAAAAAAAAAAACAATAACACCCTTAGGATCCAACACAACCACTCAAGCATGATGCCCCTCGGTACCACTGACCTTTTGAGACCCTAGACCTCTGGAGACAAGGAAAATCCTGCATGCCTGCATCTGGGAGGATCTCGATGCATGCACAATGTTACATGCTAGTGTCCAAGGGACTAAATTACCAAGTGTTGTGCCAACATCCATGAGATTTGAGCCACCTTTTCACTCCTAGAATCTAGTTCCCTTCCCAGAACTTCATGAAAAGTTAAAATATGAATCATAACAACAAAAAATGATATATTTGAAAAAAAAATTATGAGGACTAAACTGGACCTCTACTAGCCATGACAGGCATTTCGTCAAACATGTGACAAACATGAAACCTACACGTATAAACACCAGATCTAAGCATAGGGTTCTCATACTTATATGAGAATCACTAAGAAGAATTTTTCCCTTACATCATTAGCTGCATTACCATCTATTTGGCCATAGATACATTTCTTATTAATTTACAAGTAAAAACATGGGGATAACCATACATCATCACTAATAAAATACATTCTCATAGCCAACATAATAACGAAAAAAAATATGAAGGATAAATCATCCATATGATTCAAATGATAACAAGAATATTTACCCATCAATACAATAAGAAAGGAGCTCTTATTTCCATAATAAAAATGCAACCAGGTTTGGGACTTCCACATTCCACCAGACCATAGGCATGGATGAGCCAAATATCTCTTCAGAAAGTCACCCTTGTGCCATATTCCAAGCATAAATGCGGGGTCTCATAAAACTCAGCAATTAAAAACGAATCAGGGCTTTGAGAGGAAAAACTTCCTCAACCTTCAACTAGTGATTCCACCTCATGGTCATACAGCTCAACCATCACCAGATTGGTCTCTACCCAAGCTATCCAGGTCTCTAGAGAATTTGTTTCAACCAAGGCTCTACGACTAGTAACTCAGCCCCAGCTATTTCTAGGCTCCATATCGTTTCTCCAACCAAGGATTAGGGACTCGTAACTGAACCCACCTAGGGCTCTAGAGCATTTTTCCAACCAAGGCTCTAGGACTAGTAACTCAACCCAATAGCTGTCCGCCGGGCTCCAGATATTTTTTCCAACCAAGGCTTCCAAGAACTAAGAAATCAACGCACATCTAAAGGAACATGAGAACGAACCAGAAAACAAACAATGAAACAGAACACACAACAACATGGTTATCCAGGAAATGGCAAGGGTAGGAAAATCCACTGTCAGTCTAGGAAATCCTCCATGCCAATGGCATATCATGACCAAGAAACCACATTCATACACCAAGCATGTAAAAACTAGTGAGGAAAAAATACATTCAACTCAGTAACTACAATTAAAACCCATTGTAGTTGTTGATACTGATGTCCTGTTGTGATTTCCTTCTCTTCATTTCCCTTCTTACTCCAAATAACCAAGTATGCCACACCCTCCAAGATTTCTCCAAGAAAAATCTAATTATCTAAGAGTATGAGAGAGAGAGAGAGAGAGAGAGAGAGAGAGACTATAACGAGAGCCATAAGTGTGGAAAAAGCTTCCCAACTGATCGTCAAAAGTCTTTTCATCAATGAGGCCTCTATCTTCTTCATTTTCCATTACTTTCCTTCGCTTTCCTCCTCAAATGCAACTTGTGACCTTTCACCTAAATTTTCTCCCATTTACCATTATTTTCATAAATAAATTCCATATAATTCCTCATGCCTTTCCAAAGAATTTTAAATTTCCTTTGCCAATTTCCTTAGCCGTAATAAACCAAAGTGACACGCCACTAGGATTTTTTTCCCACCATTCATCTTGGAATATGTGTCCGATCACCGTGGTATTATATATGTTTTTTTACATGAATTTTTACCAGGGTTGTTACAGAACCCTCCCCCTTGGGGAGACACCATCCTCAGTTCTCAATGAAACCTGTAAACCGACAAACTGCTGAAAAAAAAATACTGCCTATGAAGCTTTATAGCACAAATTGTTACAAAATTTACAATGGAATCTTTCTGAAAACATGAGAATCATACTGTTTAATAAAGGTTTATAACATAGCTCATTACAGTACTTACAATAACAACCACATACACTCCTGCACTTTTTCTTCAACCAAAAACTAACCATACTGTTTATGGAGATTTATAAGCCAACTCAATATAATATTTACGATAATATACACATGTACACATATACATATTTTATCAACCAAAAAATAAAAAGATACTATGCCCATACCAATCAAAAATGGAATCCAAAGGATAGCACATCCACCCTCAAAGTAATACCAGGATTCAACTCTTTCCAAGGAAGTCCATAATCCACTCCCAAAGTCAAATTTACACCCAATTTCCAATGCTACAATCATGCGCCATTGTACCCTCAGTGAATATTTACCAGCTCATTGTTCCAGGGAACACTCCCAATGTGCATTTGATTCCATCTGGCAATGCTAATGACAAAAAAAATCCATACCCGACCTTCCCTTCTCTTCTACACAGTCCCTTGGGAAATCCAGTCACCCCCTTCCATACAGTCACACATCTTCCAAGTTCACTGGCACTCCCATATTGGGCAGTCCATCCCTTGGAGAGGATTCCTCACACCAGAATATACAAAAACCAAGGCATATCCCTGCCTCAAAACTATCATACTAGTCATAACATGCTCATGGAAATGAATGGACACTATTGGGTACCAGTGTCCCACAATTTCCCTACTCCTGAAGTGATTTACCAACATACTGCTGCATGTTCCAATTCCTTTTGCTGATTTTGTTAATCCTTGCATTCAGTTCCAATCACCCAACCGAGCATTTTTGTACTTCCTGTACCAAGCACATAATTTCCATTAGATTCAAAATAAATTTAAATAACTTCAAATAATACCTCATCGGTAGCTTGTCAATAAGGTAAACTTGCAATCCTATTTACTTTCTGTCACAATAAGTCAAACTAGTCATTTGATCAAATCATGATGTATAAACATATCACATCTAATTAGCTCGAAACACAACCATCATATGTCAAAGTAATGAATCACATGAAATCATCATAAACCATAATCATAAATAACATGTAACCATCATAATTCATAATCGTAGATCACATGCATAATAGAATTGAAATAAATATCGATACTTATCCTTCATCGATCCTTAATTCTACCTTTGTTCTTTCTATACACACAACAAATCAGTTTCCACATCCGAAAAACACCCAATGCCTTTTCTCTTCTTCAATCACGTGCACATACACACAGTGTACATCACATAATGTACACCCACATATGACATACAACACCATACAATACACACACCCACACCAACATATGACACATACACCTATACCTAATGTAAAATAAAACACAATACATATGCCCACACTGATATACAACACATACACCTACACATAGTCTACAACACAATAGAACACATACACCTACATCCGATGTACAACACAACACAATACATATACATATAAAAATTACATCACAACGAATACACATGTCATGATACCACACATTTGGGGAAATATGAGGTCTAAAATGGGCCTCCTAAGGAAATTAATAAATAATAGTGGAAATAATAAAATAAGATTAGATTACATCATCAAATTTTAGAGAGAAAAAAGGAAAAACTACTTTTTCAACTCATATCTGTCACTTAAGTATAAATACCCTTTTTGGATACTTATGATACTTAGTGTATCACCCAGGGGAGCCTCGGTATTGTTCGTCAAGAAAAATGACAACACCTTAAGGATGTGCATAGACTACCGACAACTAAATAAGTTAATTGTCAAAAACAAATATCCACTACCTCGGATTGATGATTTATTTGACAAAGTGAAGGGTGCCAAAATATTTTCAAAAATTGATCTGAGATACGGTTATCACTAGATCCGAATAAAAGAAGAAGACATTTGTAAAAGATCATTTAGCACCCATTATGGGCATTATGAATTCATAGTTTTACCTTTTGGGTTGACTAACACACCAAGCACTTTTATGTGTTTGATGAATGGAATATTTCACCCATAGCTTGATAATTTTGTACTAATTTTTATTGACGATATTTTAATCTACTCTAAAAATATCGAGGAGCATAAAGAACATTTACGAATTATCTTAAAAACCTTGAGAGAACATCAGTTGTATGAAAAATATAGAAAGTGTGGCTTCTTTAAGGAATAGATACAATATTTTCGACACCTTATAACACTGGAAAGTATTGTTGTGGACCCCAAAAATATTAAGAAAGTTATGGACTGGCCAGGTCCTACAAACGTTGCAAACATACGATCCTTTTTGGTTTTAGCAGGATATTACTGCCATTTTAAAATTATTTTTTCTAAAGTTACTCACCCATTAACATCCCTGCAAAAGAAGGGGAAAGTGTTTAAGTGGAGTCCTGAGTGTCAACGAAGTTTCGATCAAATACGACAACTATTGACCACAACACCAATTTTGTGAATAACAGACCCAAATAAGGAATTCTTGGTCTGCACGGATGCATGTCAAGTTGGCATAGGATGCGTGCTCATGCAGGAAGGTCGAGTAGTGGCGTATGAATACCAGAAGTTAAAATATCATGAGCAATGGTATTCAACATATGACTTGGTACTCACTGTAGTATTCTATGATTTGAAGGTTTGGTGCTACTATTTGTTGGGAAAGAGTTTTATATTAATGACAAATCATAGTAGCCTAACCAAATTTCCCCCCCATCCAAATTTAAATGATCTCTAGGCACGTTGGACTGCATCTTTAAGTGAGTTTGATTTTGAAATTAAACAATTGAAAGGTAAAGAAAATTGAGTGGCAGATGCTTTAATCGGGTGGCTGAATTGTGTTTATGAAATTTATTTTAATGAGATAATGTTTAACTATTGAGAACAGATTAAAGAAGCAACACTAAAATATCTGGAATACCATTTTTATGGCAACAAGTGCAGAAGGAGGAAAACTCTAAAAGGAAGTTCGGTTATAATATTAAAGGTGAAAACATGTTAACGTACAGAGTCTACATATACGTACCTAATCAACAAGCTATTAAAAGGTTCATCTTGAATGAATACCATCGTGTTCCATATGCTTCCCATCCAGGCTATCAAAAAATGATTACCATTGTGATGAAAGACTATTTTTTTTCTTGGAATGAAAGTAGAAAAAACCCAATATCTGGCACGGTGCTTTGAATGCAATCAAGTAAAGGATGAGCACCGACATCCAGCCGGTCTACTGCAACCTTTACCCATTCCCGAATGGAAATGGGAAACTATAACATTGGATTTTATTACTGGGTTTTCCATGTCAAAAAAATAGAATGAATAAATCATGGTAGTAGTGGACAAGATGAGTAAGGTGACCCACTTCATCTCTGTTCAATCAAACTATAAGGAAGTGCAAATAACAGACATTTTCATGAAGGAAATTTTTAGGTTGCACAAAATTCCCAAAAAGGTTATTTCTAATAGAGATGTTAAGTTCACCTCTGCTTTTTGGAAAGATTTTTTCACCAGTCTCGGCACCCAAGTGCACCCAAGTGCAGTTTAGTATGGCTTAGCATCCGCAAATGGATGGCTAAATGGAAAGGGTGAACTAAGTACTAGAGGACATGTTTCGGATGTACGTATGCAGCAACCCACAAAGTTGGAAGAATATATACATTTGGTTGAATTTGCTTATAATAATGGAAATCATGCGTCATTAAGAATGAGGTCATTTGAAGTATTGTATGGAAGGAAATGTAGAGTGCCTATCAGTTGCAATAACCTAGAGGACAAGTGGATGCTAGGGTTGGATGATAAGAGATATGGAAGCCACAATTAAAAGAGTTCGAGCTAACTTGAAGGTTACCCAAGACTGATAGAGTAATTATGAAAACCAACGAAGATCCTATCTTGAATACAAAGTAGGCTATCATGTATATGTAAGGGTGAAACCCAACCGAAGTACCTTGAGGTGGGAAGGTAACTCCAAGATGGCTACTCGGTTCTACCATCCCTTCCAAATTATTGCTCAGATTGGGCCAGTGGCCTACCAACTGGCTTTACCTAGCCACATACATGTACACAACATGTTTCACGTGTCATTGTTAAAAAAATACATACATGACCCTAGACATATAATACATTGGAAAAGTGTACATGTAATGATAGTAGGTATCAATAATGGTAAAATACAGGTGCATATGTAATATTTTTTATTTATTTTTTAAATGATTATTACTACCTCAATGTTACCGCATTGTTGTAGGTCGAGCCGGAAGGGAATTTTCGGTCGAGCCGCGGCATATTCTCGATAGGAGAGAAATAACATTGAAAAAATTAGTCATCTTATAGGTTAATGTGTAGTGGTAACACATTAGCCCAGAGGAGGCTACCTGGAATGATGAATAAATCATGAAGGAAACATTTCTAGGTCTATTCCATATACAAGGAAACACTGAGGACAATGTTACTCTTGAGGGGGAGGAGATGTAATATCCCAAGATAATTGGTAACTTTGGTTATTTGTTTCAATTTCACTATAGTAATTGGGATAAAGACAAAGAAAAGTGATAAACTTGAATTAATAATTTTGGATGAGAATAGTAAATAATGTAAAAGAAAAGAAGAAAAGCCGGTTTGCAAGTTACGGAGGATAGGATACATGAAAGAAGTCTCACACTCAAGACAGTTAAGGAAAACAATTATGATGGTAGTTACCATTTAGTCTGAGGACAAATAAAAAAACAAAAGAAGGAATCCAACCGGGTTGGACCAATATGAGGCAGAAAAAGAAAGAGAAAAGAAATGGAACAAATATCAAATGATGGATTGAGATCCTCAACGATAGCTGGTAATGACCATGTGGTTGGATTGACACTGGTATTTTCCTCTTGTTTGGGTGTGAGGGTTACTTGGGGGGAGTACCAGGTATCAACGTGATACTTGCAGGTTGGGTGGAGTATCATATCTGACTAGTGACTTGCAACTGGGTTTTTCGAGGGTAACAGATAAGTACTGAGATCTTGATATTTAAATTGATATAAATGTGTGTTTGAGAAAATATGGTATGACTCATGTTACTATTGAAATAGGTTGTAATTTGGCTTGCATTTTTTTGCTGAAAGAGAAACATTTCCTAGATATAATTACTGTAAATCTTTTGTTAAAACAACTGACTGTTATAATGTATCACTGTGTAATATTTGTATTATAGTTGCTGATTAAAAGAAGTGTTGCTTAGAATTTTTACAGGAAAAGAACCGAGTAATCCTTTATGCATATGCACAACTAATTAGAGTAAATCTTAGCCATACGAGGGACTTGATAGAAAAAATTCATATAACTAGTATTTGTGGTGCTTAGGTTAGTCTTGATGGCCGGAACCAGCCCTATTAAATAGTCCCAAAGGGATGAAAGAACTTAGAAACCCTCATAACATAAGGTATAAGTAAACAAACTCGCGGAACAACGGAAACCATCCAATTCTTTGCAGAACCATATTATCTATTCAATTCTGATACAAGTATTTTAGATGGAACAAAATAAATACAAAACAATAGATTTCCTTTGTATTAAAATATTAAATACTGAGAGACCATGCATCAGGCAGACAAAGAGCCAAACACACAATTATCATTTAAGTATTTTCTCAACCAATAAACTGTGGTATTAAGGAAACCCAGATTTGTTTTTGGACCAATTAACAAGATAATCAAAGACAAACTAATAAACAAAGTCATAAACTAAAATGTAAGTCCTTTTAACTAGGAATGTCAACTGGAGACTCTTGGCTGAGCGGCTCCAAGGAGGCTATGCGCAAAACTTAGAATTACAATCTTGTTCAAGAGGCAGAAATAAATTACAATTGCGGAAATAGACCCTTAAAATATCATATAACATAGTTTTTCTAAAACCCGAGCTCCTCGAGAGAAATATCTATAAAACAACGTTAACCCTAACCTCATTTCAATAAACCCTAAAAGGCACTAGAGTTGTATGGACGGTCTAGGCATTAAAGGCCATTGAATATTATACGACACATATTGCAATCAATCTTCAAATCATACTAAAACCAAATGTTTAATACAAAAGTTCAATACCTTCAGGTACCACATTAATACTTAAAGATTACTATGATTTACATTGAGTGTTAAAAGCATTACAAATGATACAATAGGACTATACCTAGTGAAATCATGTACAACCGATATATGATGGGTTGGGTAGATTGATACGAATCATGCAATGCATTAAATATCATGAACTCATAATAAAGAGATGAAATAATATATATATTATGTAATTTTATAATATAGTTGAAGTAAATTCTAGTTTAAGATAAAGTGAAATCAATTTATTTTTAAGATAGAAAATATGCACGCTTTTAATTTCCATTATCATTGATATTAAATTTGAGTATTAAAATTTAAAATGTATCACATGGAAAGATTTTCTAAAAATTAAATAATAGGGGTTCCAAATAAATAAAATCTATTCTAATTAGTTTTTAGTTACTTTAATTTAGAGTTAATAAGTTTAAATTTTAAAATTTAATATGAATGAGTAAGGTCATGAGATAAACCATCTCCGCCATGTCTTTCAACAAAATGGATATAATAAACATGTCACCAATAAAACCATTCACCAAAACCTTAATAAAAATATTGTAAAAAGAGCCTTTGACATCCCTAAAATCTCTTTACCTTACATAAAAGGAACCATTGATAAAATCTCTAGAACGCTTAACAAATATAACATTAAGATTGCTTTCACTCCCCCTAATACTATTTTAAATATGGTAGACTCTGCTAAAGACCCTATAAACCCTAGGCTACAAAAATGAGTTTATGTTATACCTTGCTCTTGTGGTAAAGAATACATTGGTGAAACAGGTAGATCCCTTAACATTGGACTAAAAGAACACGTCGCTGACTTATCTCATAACCGAACAGACAAATCCGCCTTAGCAGAGCATGCCTTCTCATCCTCACATTACATACAAATGGAGGATGCCAAACTTGTCTCTAAAGAGGACCATTACCTTAAGAGAAAAATCAAAGAAGCTATAGAAATTGAGAAAAGACGGAACAACTTAAACCGTGATGATAGGCTTATTATTAGCAACACATGGAAACCCTTAATACATCAAAACCTCTCAAGACGTTAAAAACAAATAAAAACCTGGTATAAATGCAACATGAAATAATAATAATAATAAAAATAATAAGAAATATGAATATTTAAATCATTAATTAAAAAATAAAAATTAAAATGTTTTAAATAAACAAATAAATTAATTAATAAAATAAATAAAAATTTATTAGATATATTATTAATTTTTTAATCAAAGAAATAACATTATGTTTTAATAATAAACAAATCATATTAAACAAAAAATATAATAGATTTTTTAACTATATAGGTTATCTTAAGTACATTAACTAAATTATCCTAAATCAAAAGAAGATAGTAGGTCAACTATTAATAAATTATTTAGATAACTAAAACAAATTAATAAATTAATATTTAAACTATTAATTTTTATTCAAAGAGATAACAATATAATTTAATAAACAAAATAAAATAATAGATCATTCAACTATATAAGTTATTTTAAATACATTAATTAAATTATTTTAAATCTAAAGAAGATAGTAGGTCAACTATTTAAAAACTATTTCATATTACAACTTAATTTTAATTATCTATAAATCAAATAAATTAATTAGATAATTCCTTGTTATCTCTCATCATAAGTTGACCTGTATGAAATCCAAATTATTCACTATTTATTCCTCCATTCATATTCCCTATTCCCTCATCTTTTCAGAGAAATTTTGACGTATACCCCTGATGATGGACTCACTTAGACAGTTCGAAACATTGGGTTATTAGAAAAAACTCAGAAACAGGTTATTCCTCTCTACTATAATCTATTTCACCTGTATGGATTCTCTCTTTAAAAACATTCAATCCTACCATGGAAGGGATTTAATGGACAATGCCACCCTCTTTGAAAAACTGAGATTTTCTAGGGCTAAACTCCTCTCAAACCTAACCTTTCTAAAAAACTGCAGAGATCGTAACCTTACTCCTAATTTTGCTTACTGTAAACATCCTCTCAATCATGGACGCAACCTGCCAATATTCAAAAAACTAAGTGAATCCTTAATTAAATCCCAAATAAAAACCACCAGACTGTGCCTTATCAAAATCTCTCAGCAACAGATGAGCATACATCTCTTATTGACCTTGGCTCTACGTTGTGACTTATGACATTCTTTAGATGCCCTCAATTTTATTAAAGCCGATCGATGGCTTTCCATAGACACAACAAAGAACAACAAGAAAATCACTTGCTTGTCTCATTCCTTGCTTCACTCAGTACAGTCCCCCTCCAGCCACTTCTCTGACAGTAGCCAGAACTATCCCCCACACAATTCCTTCTAATCACCCCTCTGATGCACTAAACCTGCACGTGATTATCCCTCCCTCAGATGTAGAGACTGCAGACATTAGATCTAATTTCCTCGTAGAACCCAACGCAACAGCAGATTCCATCATTGAAGTTGACTTTCACACCTGCATCTCCAATCCGTCCCTAAAATCCGCCTCCGTCTCCTTTGGCACTCAAACGATAGACCTCCCCTCCACTATCAAAACTCTCGACGTCCCCTCCGTCTCTCTACCAGACCAAAACAAGGAAATTGAAAACCACGTTTCGTATCTCCGCGGCATACAGGATGGTGGCAACGTATCAGGTTCCAATGGCATGCACATGACGGGGGAGACAGAACTGTCTGAATATCACAGCACATAGTTTACAAAGGACATCTATGTACAAGCAGATAACTCAACATCATACGATTTCTACAGTTCCATCGATGAGGTACACAACACTACACTAGAAAAATCGGGTTCTGATATCTTGCACAGATCGGTTCCTCCCTCACAAGCAGAATGTCTAGTAAATAATGGCATATGCACTGCAAATAATACCCTAGTGGTTAACGCACCATTAAAAAATGCGGCATCAAACAGTCTTGGTAATGCCGCCAGAAAATTTGACTTATCTGTACCTATAAACTCTTTCCCCATTATCCCCAATCCATCCCACAATGCAGACTTCAACTCTATACCCACAATCCTCTCCTGTCAAAAGGCAGACCACGCACCCAGAACCTATGACTTCCTGATCTCTCCCCCACGTGGTAACTCGCACTTGGATAATGTTAACCCATCTCTCAGCAACCCATCCAATAGGGGATTTAATAATCCCATTGTAATAAACTTGTCCAGCATTAACCTAGACCATGTTTCTTTGTCCCTTCTCCATAAAGGTCTAAAATTTTCCATCACCCCCAATAGAATTCCAGTTGATAATATAATTAGTAATATAGAAATTTCCATAAGAGATCTTAACCTCATCGAAGCTGAAGAGATAAGACAAGAAACTATTAATATCCTCAAAAATGCCAAACCTCCTCCTTGTAACTAATCCAAAGAAGAAAAATGTGCTCTAAAAAAACCTAAAAAATAATAAAAATATAATAATCCTAAAATCAGATAAAGGCAACGCAACTGTATTAATGGATAGGGTTGAATATGTTAAGAAAATGGAAGATCAACTAAACAACAGTGGATGCTATAAAATTTTAGAAAAAGATCCTAGTACCAAAATTATCAAAGAAGTAACCAAAAAAATAAAAGAGTCTTCTCTTGATAACATCATTAAAAAGAGAATCACCCCTTCCAGCTCCATCACCCCTAGAATATATGGTGCTCCCAAGATTCATAAAGCAAGCATTCCCCTAAGACCCATAGTCAACACCATTGGCTCACCTACTTACCTCCTCGCTCAATATCTGGCCAAAACACTTTGCCCCCTTGCCGGAAACACCTCATCACATATCAAAGACTCTGCATCCTTTGTTCAATGGACCAAAAACCTTGACATGCAAAACGATGATCTCATGGTAAGTTTTGGCATTGTCTCCCTTTACACTATGATACCTATAGACGAAGCCATCAACATTTTAAAAACTATAACTGATAATGAGACTATAGACCTCTTAAAATTATGCGTAAAATCTTCGTTCGTCAGCTTCAATGGAACAATTTATGAACAAACTCATGGGGTTTCTATGGGCTCGCCTCTATCTCCCATTATTGCTAACATATACATGGAACATTTTGAACAAATGGCCCCCAAATCCTTTCCATTCACCCCTGAAGAATGGAAAAGATATGTAGATGACATCTTTGCAAAATGGACCCATGGGTTATTAAAATTACATGATTTCTTAGCCCACATTAATAGTCTCTCAAATCACATCAAATTTACCATTGAAATTGAAAAGGACAACCAATTACCCTTTCTAGACATCCTTTTAACAAAAAAAGATGGAAAACTCAGCACCGAGGTTTATAGAAAAAGGACTCACACAGATAGATACCTTCATGCTGACTCACATCACCATCCAAACCAGAAAATTGGCATCATCAAAACCCTAAAAACAAGGGCATCTAGAATCTCAGACTCCCACCACCTAGAACATGAGATAAACCATCTCTGCCATGTCTTTCAACAAAATGGATATAATAAACATGTCATCAATAAAACCATTCACCAAAACCTTAATAAAAATATCGTAAAAAGAGCCTTTGACATCCCTAAAATCTCTTTACCTTACATAAAAGGAAACACTGATAAAATCTCTAGAATGCTTAACAAACATAACATTAAGATTTCCTTCACTCCCCCTAATACTATTTTAAATATGGTAGACTCTGCTAAAGACCCTATAAACCCTAGGCTACAAAAAGGAGTTTACGTTATACCTTGCTCTTGTGGTAAAGAATACATTGGTGAAACAGGTAGATCCCTTAACATTAGACTAAAAGAACATGTTGCTGACTTATCTTATAACTTTGACTTATTTGTACCTATAAAATCTTGCCCCTTTATCCCCTGTATGCCGCCAGAAACTTTGACTTATCTATACCTATAAACTCTTGCCTCTTTATCCCTTGTATGTCGCCAA
Source organism: Pinus albicaulis (assembly GCA_034641835.2). Lineage (NCBI taxonomy): Eukaryota > Viridiplantae > Streptophyta > Pinopsida > Pinales > Pinaceae > Pinus > Pinus albicaulis. The sequence goes on from CM076572.1 coordinate 110,103,541, forward strand.
AAAATTTGACTTATCTGTACCTATAAACTCTTGCCCCTTTATCCCCTGTATGCCGCCAGAAACTTTGACTTATCTGTACCTATAAACCCTAGGCTACAAAAATGAGTTTATGTTATACCTTGCTCTTGTGGTAAAAAATACATTGGTGAAACAGGTAGATCCCTTAACATTAGACTAAAAGAACACGCTGCTAACTTATCTCATAACTTTGACTTATATGTAGCTATAAACTCTTGCCCCTTTATTTCACCTGTATGCCGCTAGAAACTTTGACTTATCTGTACCTATAAACTCTTGCCCCTTTATCCCCAATCTGTCCCACAACGCAAACTTCAACTCTATACCCACAATCCTCTCCTGTCAAAAGGCAGACCACGCACCCAAAACCTCTGACTTCCTGATCTCTCCCCCACGTGGTAACTCGCACTTGGATAATGTTAACCCATCTCTCAGCAACCCATCCAATAGGGGATTTAATAATCCCACTGTAATAAACTTGTCCAGCATTAACCTAGACCATGTTTCTTTGTCCCTTCTCCATAAAGGTCTAAACTTTTCCATCACCCCCAATAGAATTCCCGTTGATAATATAATCAATAATATAGAAATTTCCATAAGAGATCTTAACCTCATCGAAGCTTAAGAGATAAGACAAGAAACTGTTAATATCCTAAAAAATGCCAAACCTCATCCTTGTAACTTATCCAAAGAAGAAAAACATGCTCTAAAAAAACCTAAAAAATAATAAAAATATAATAATCCTAAAATCAGATAAAGGCAATGCAACTGTATTAATGGACAGGGTTGAATATATTAAGAAAATGGAAGATCACCTAAACAACAGTGGATGCTACAGAATTTTAGAAAAAGATCCTAGTACCAAAATTATCAAATAAGTAACCAAAAAAATAAAAGAGTCTTCTCTTGATAACATCATAAAAAAAAGAATCACCCCTTCCAGCTCCATCACCCCTAGAATATATGGTGCTCCCAAGATTCATAAAGCAGGCATTCCCCTAAGACCCATAGTCAACACCATTTGCTCACCTACTTACCTCCTCGCTCAATATCTGGCCAAAAAAATTCGCCCCCTTGCCGGAAACACCTCATCACATATCAAAGACTCTGCATCCTTTGTTCAATGGACCAAAAACCTTGACATGCAAAATGATGCTCTCATGGTAAGTTTTGACATTGTCTCCCTTTACACTATGATACCTATAGACGAAGCCATCAACATTTTAAAAACTATAACTGATAATGAGACTGTAGACCTCTTAAAGTTATGCGTAAAATATTCGTTCTTCAGCTTCAATGGAACAATTTATGAACAAACTCATGGGGTTGCTATGGGCTTGCCTCTATCTCCCATTATTGCTAACATATACATGGAACATTTTGAACAAATGGCCGTCAAATCCTTTCCATTCACCCCTGAAGAATGGAAAATATATGTAGATGACATCTTTGCAAAATGGACCCATCGGTTATTAAAATTACATGATTTCTTAGCCCACATTAATAATCTCTCAAATCACATCAAATTTACCATTGAAATTGAAAAGGACAACCAATTACCCTTCCTAGACATCCTTTTAACAAAAAAAGATGGAAAAGTCATCACCGAGGTTTATAGAAAAAGACTCACACAGATAGATACCTTCATGCTGACTCACATCACCACCCGAACCAAAAAATTGGCATCATCAAAACCCTAACAACAAGGGCATCCAGAATCCTAGACTCCCACCACCTAGAACATGAGATAAACCATATTTTCCATGTCTTTCAACAAAATGGATATAATAAACATGTCATCAATAAAACCATTCATCAAAACCTTAATAAAAATATCGTAAAAAGAGCCTTTGACATCCCTAAAATCTCTTTACCTTACATAAAAGGAACCACTGATAAAATCTCTAGAATTCTTAACAAACATAACATTAAGATTACTTTCACTCCCCCTAATACTATTTTAAATATGGTAGACTCTGCTAAAGACCGTAAAACCCTAGGCTACAAAAAGGAGTTTATGTTATACCTTTCTCTTGTGGTAAAGAATACATTGGTGAAACAGGTAGATCCCTTAACATTAGAATAAAAGAACACGCTGCTGACTTATCTCATAACCGAACAGACAAATCCGCCTTAGCAGAGCATGCCTTCTCATCCTCACATTACATACAAATGGAGGATGCCAAACTTGTCTCTAAAGAGGACCATTACCTTAAGAGAAAAATCAAAGAAGCTATAGAAATTGAGAAAAGACGGAACAACTTAAACCGTGATGATGGGCTTATTATTAGCAACACATAGAAACCCTTAATACATCAAAACCTCTCAAGACATTAAAAACAAATAAAAACATGGTATAAATAAAAACCTGATATAAATGCAACATGACAAAAATAATAATAATAATAATAAAAATAATAAGAAATATGAACATTTAAATCATTAATTAAAAAAATAATAATAAAAATGTTTTAAATAAACAAATAAATTAATTAATAAAATAAATAAAAATTTATTAGATATATTATTAATTTTTTAATGAAATAACATTATGTTTTAATAATAAACAAATCATATTAAACAAATAATATAATAGATTTTTTAACTATATAGGTTATCTTAAATACATTAACTAAATCATCCTAAATCAAAAGAAGATAGTAGGTCAACTATTAATAAATTATTTAGATAACTAAAACAAATTAATAAATTAATATTTAAACTATTAATTTTTATTCAAAAAGATAACAATATAATTTAATAAACAAAATAAAATAATAGATCATTCAACTATATAAGTTATTTTAAATACATTAATTAAATTATTTTAAATCTAAAGAAGATAGTAGGTCAACTATTTAAAAACTTTTTCATATGACAAGTTAATTTTAATTATCTATAAATCAAATAAATAAATTATATAATTCCTTGTTATCTCTCATCATAAGCCGACCTGTATGAAATCCACATTATTCACTATTTATTCCTCCATTCATTTGCCTTATTCCCTCAACTTTTCAAAGAACTTTTGACGTATACCCTTGATAATGGACTCACTTAGACAATCCGAAACATTGAGTTATTAGAAAAAACTCAGAAACAGGTTATTCCTCTCTACTATAATCTATTTCACCTATATAGATGCTCTCTTTAAAAAGTTTCAATTCTATATACTACAATAAAATTTAGAATTATTATGTTTAAATTCTCTATACTACAATAATTATGAAAAAAATTAATTAGAAAAAAATGAGATAGTGTAAATTTTAAAGACTTTAATATATATTTTCCTTCTTTCAACAATGCCAACGATGTCTTTTGCTCATTCGATTTATAATTATTTTAAATAACTTCCAATAATTCTTGATATTATAACAAGATTAGAGTTACAATTCAAAATAATTATTCTTTTCAAATTTTCTTTTCTTTTCATTAGTTAAAACTAATATTTATTTATTTTTAATAAATAAATATATATTTTGAAAATTAGTGTAAAAATATTATTTATATAGAATTATAATAAAAATATATATAAAATCAATTACTATTCATAAATTTAAGTTTTTTTAAAAATTAATATCTTTATTATTTTCTAAACTTTCTAATTCCTAAAGCATGATTTTTTTTTTTTTTCTAATTTCAAAATTATTTCCATTTCTTTTGGTTCTTGAATATACTGAACTATTTATTTGTATTTAGCTATTTATTATCCTTAACAAGCTATGTTTCATAATGAGCAAATTCTCGAGAAAAAATTATTGAGAAAAAAATACTAGTCACTAATTTTCAAACAAATTCCAATGAATTTTTCTGGACTATTGGATTCAAATCCATAATTTTTTATATCATTCAACTCAATTTAATCGAATTTGATAACTATGCTTTAGGTTCTTAATAAGTAAATCTGAGAAATTTAAAAAATCAAATTATTAAAATTTTTAAATATAAATAATGAATATTATTATTTTTTTATTGACTATTGGATTCAAATCCATAAATTTCTATAGCATTCACCTCAATCTGGTGGAATTTGATAACTATGCTTTAGTTTCTTAATAAATAAATCTGCAAAAAATCAAATTATTAAAAGTTTTAAATAGAAAGAATGGATACTCAGAATTTTATGTAAAAGAAAGTGATGAAACGATAACTTTTATTTACTTTAAAAATATTGATTTTATAAATTAGAATAAAGGAATATATTGCTATAAATTATTCATTTATATTTTAAATATATATTCAATTTAATAATTAATATTTTATATGAATTAGTATAAGTTTACTTATTATTATTCATTTTTGTCAAATAAAAACATATAATCAGTTAAATTTAGGAAGATAAAAAATGTGCTTCTATAAAAATAAAATAAAATAATAATAATATTAAAATAAATTAATTCATTGTTTAAATTTTTGTAAATATCAAATATAAATTTTCTCTGGATAGTAGTACAATGGGTAAAAGACATGTTGGCAAGCCTTGTGTCTCTAAATGATAGGAAGTTCAATCTTTGAGATCAAGAAAGGAAACAAAGCCTAAGTTTGATTTTTCAAAATCTTGTTTCTATGGTCAAAGATATGGGAAATAAATGCTCCAAGATCGTTATAAGTGGACTAGCTTAAAATGTAAAGAAAATTTGAAGTGTGGCAGATATTATGGAATTGAGAGCAGATGTGAGTAAGAACATGGAAGTCTAAAAGGAAGTGCTTTTCATCTTCCACTTGCTTAGTATCTCAAATTTGACAGGTTCTATTGCTCTAGAGAGTCTTGGGAATAGACCATCCGTCTCGCTCCTTAGCTCATAAGAATTAGTTGTAATCCTAGGGATATTCATTTTTTTGTTAGTGATGGTCAACACCAAGAGATCATTTTAATTATCAAGGGTGGTTGATCACCTCCTCAGAGTATCTTAGCTTCCTTTTACCGTCCAGCTCTAGGTGAAGGTGGAGGTTTTGACTACACTTAGAAGCAATTTTTGGGAACCTTTTGGATTCCATGATGTAAATATTATTTTTATACATTAGATATTTAAACATAGCCGTACTCGAATGGGGGAAAAATCAACTTTGATCAAGAGGATAGGATATGGTTATTTTCCTTGATATAAAGGTTGTAGGTTTTGAATTGCTTTCCAATCATTTCAATCTTCCTCCAAGACTCTCTAGATATAATGCAACCCCAAACTTCACATCCCTATAAGATAGCAAGGTGATGGGGGACAAACCAACTTTGATCAAGAGGATAGGATATGGGTATTTCCCTTGATATAAAGGTTGTAGGTTATGAATTGCTTTCCAATCATTTCAGTCTTCCTCCAAGACTCTTTGGATATAATGCAACCCCAAACTTCACATCCGTATAAGATAGCAAGGTGATAAGAATTTCAATATTTGATAAAATTTAAAATTGTAATTATTATTAAATTGGTATATATTGAAATTGAAAGAAGATTTAAGGTTGAAAGATTAATTTAATAGTAATTGTACCATTTAATCTTTATCTTTCAAAATTATCAGGTTGATATTAATAGTATCATTTGACTATGACTTTTGAAGATTAATTGTTCCTTTTAATTTTTATATTCCAAAAGAAGTCACAAATTCAAAACTAGAGAAATATAGTATGTATGCTTTAGTAGACTTAATAGCCAAATTATTATAGAAAAATAAATTCCTTGTCCTACAAACAAAAAAATTGCATACACAAATTTAATATTTGACTTAAGAGTGACTAAAAATTAAATAATAACAATAATATGTCTTCAAAAAATCAAACTTAATATGTCAACATCCCATTCAAATATGTGATGAAATAATAGGAGTTACTATCACGACACCATACTTTGGAATATTAAATTATACGATTAGTGATTTTCTTATTTACAAATTTTGGGCCAATATATTTTTAAATGGATTAAAATATACATAGATGAATAAGGAGATATATAGGAAAATATGCTTGGTTAAACGTGCTATCCACTATAATTAGCAATCAAACATAGGTAATCGGCTCTATGTTAAATGCGTTTTGAATAAAACCAAAAGATTATTGAGTATAATAATTTTACAATGGTAACTAAATATATTCTTTTCGTTTACTCACCGTTCAAATTGAATTTTTCCAAACTTATCATTCGGTTTCTCCGAATTTGTCACAGGATTACACCGCTACTTCAAGGTACATAGTTTGTCACAGGATTCTTCAGGATAGAGAATTTGTTACACGATTACGATGCTCCTTCCAGACAGGGTCCATCGATTTGTCGAGGGTAAACAAACCAGATTCGAGAGGATCATCGCATTCACATTATAACGTGATCGGATGTCCACGAAAGACCAACTCTGACACAATGGCGGCTGTCGATATTTCGATATTACAGTTCTCAGCCTTCTGCTACAGCAAAATATGGCAGGAAAAAAGTACATAAAGAGACATTCTTGAGCGTGGAGAGCACACTTAGTTCCAGTTTCGTAGGCCTTTTTGTTATACTTCAGTTTGGATCGTGAGTATTCTGCTTGTATTTCATAGACATTGTCTGAAATTGTAATTAGAATATTTTAGAAGAGATATTTCCATACCTGGTGATAGTCCTACATTGAACTTATAATATTATATTCCTGATCCTGTGCTCTCATTGTTTTCCGTGATCCTTGGACAGAGAAATCACCATCCCACTGCAAAATGGCCAATGGTAGCTCTTTGGTTCCAGAGGCGTCACCATCTGCAGAACCATTACGATGCCAGCTGACAAGGATAAAACGAATTCCCAGCAAAGAGGGCAGTGGCTTCGTGCTCCAGTGCTGGAAGCCAACGATGGATTGGTTACCTCGGCATTGTTAATGCTAGGAGTATCAGTGCAACCAAATAAAAATACCGTGGTCATATCAGAGTTGGCAGCTCTGGTTGCTGGTGCTTGCAGTATGGCCATTGGGGAATTCGTTTCTGTGTATGCTCAACGTGATGCACCAGTCTCTAACATGAAAATAAGAGCAAGCAATCTTCGAAACACTAACGGTGATGGATCAGAGGATGAGAACCTCCCCAACCCGTTCCAGGCAGCAATTGCATCAGCCCTGGCATTCTGTGCTGCAGGAATCGTGTTACAGCTACAAACAAACAGCTACTTCTGTGCATAAATTTATAAAAACTTCTCATAATCTTATTTTTATAATTTCAACCAAAATGGAAAACTTTTTGATAGTTTGATTTTTAACTTTATGAGAATTAATACAGTCGAGATATATTATTATCACATTTGTAATATCGCTACCATAAAATAAAATTAATATATATATTTCCCTTACTGTTGGAATGTAATTTTATCTGCTGGATCAGTTGCAGGCGGCAGCATGGATAACCAGCGCGGAGTTAAAATGGGAGCACGTCGACAGAGATCAACGGATTACGGGAGGTCGAACCGCTCGATGGTTACGGGAAGGCACCTCTGTAGTTGACTGGCCGATCGCGGTTGACCAAGCGATCAACGGTTGTGGTGAACTACGGGGCTTCACCACAGCTGCTGCGTACGGACAAAGTGGAGCCCCCGTAACCACCAGGTAGTGGTGGCTCCGCCCACGTGCACCACCGCGCGCCACCAAATCACCACCGCTGCGTTCAAATTTGCCATTAATGAATTTTATGTGGTGCTGACAGATTTTTAATGTCATTTATGAAATTTTTTAAGCGGTGATATTTTGGGATTTTTGTCAACGAATGACATTAAATTTCTTTAGATATTTTTTGTTGATTGTTTTATATATATATAAAACAGAATTGTAATTTTTTGTTGTTGTTGATATATAGAACAGAGACGTTCTACTTTTTATGTAAGCACAGCAGTGCGTTTGTAAAAAACAGAGAGTGAAATTGTTGAAAAAGACAGTGACAGTGAATGAAAAAAATACAGAGCAGTGTATATTTTTTTTTGAAAACAGAGAGTTGTTTTTGTTTTGTTTTTAAAACAGAGACAGGAAGTTTATTTCTTGTTGAGACAGAGGTCTTATGTATGCACTGTGTTAGGAGCAGTCAGCAGTTTGTAATTCCCTCTGTGTAGATGAAGAACTTGTAACATTTTTTTTGGAATAAAAATTTGTTTTATTGAGTTGAAAACTCTGTTTTCTGAGATTGAATTTATTTCTCTTTGTTGTGGAGGGGAAGTTTTAATTTCTCCATTTTTAAATCTGGAATTTGCAATATTTCAACACTTACTCCCATATTTTCATTTAAAAAAAAAAAAAACATAATTATCCCCAGTGATTGCAAGCAAACTGTAACGTACATTTAAAAAAAAAAAAAAAAACTTTTACTTTCCACCATACCGTTAATTATGCTAATCAATGTATCCTATTAAATTAATATTTACAGCACCACTGATTTGGCTATCTCATAAATTCAATGACTAACTAAGGCTTTTATGAAACACTCTAACCTTATTAGCTATATGATGGTATTTAACTTTCATACACAATTTCCATTTACCAAGGATTACTTTAAACTCATTATAAGCATTGTGTTAAGAACTTATTATAGTCTTCTCTCCGGTGCAAACCTTACTGTTATAATTCCATTCTTAACGTTTTCCAACCCACCAAGTGCATGAACCGTATCATTGATCCTATCGAGGTTATAGCTGGCACATCTTGGAATTTAGGGCAGGAAGTATGACAGCAGTAAGATTTTCGATTATACTGCACGGGTTTCAATGGTACTCTGTTTAGACCTACACCGTCGATTCATGGTGGATCAATGGTTATCATTTCTGGTGGGAAATGAATTTGTTAACCTCGCCCAACTCTAGCGGTTACCGTCATTTGTCACCGAGTTCTTCGTCGAAAGGCTTCCTTTGCTTCTAGCGGTCACCGTCATTTGTCACTGAGTTCTTCGTCGAAAGGCTTCCTTTGCTTCGAGAGTTTGATCTACAGTAGCTTCGAACCTAGTAACTTATGCTCGTAAGGGATTGATACCACGGGCAGCTTTTAACCTTGCTTCCGACAACTGTGAATTTCAATCAGGTTGAAGAGGTTAACAGGTGTGTAACACTCCATAAACTTGCAGCATGGTGGAGGAAAGGTTCCGCTACGAACAGTGATGAGTTTTAGGTGGAAATATGCCCTCTATCGCCTTGGCAACTCCTTCAACTCTAGTTCACCAAAATGGAGCTACGTAATCCATCCCAACACCATTGCAATTTGTGTTTTCCTCCATCTCTTTCTATCAAATTTGGGATTTTGTTTATATTTTAGCAGATTATCATGTTTAGGTTCTAACTCTTTTATATTTTCATGAACTCCAGTTCGATGCTGAGCATAGTTGAGGGAGAACTCCTTTACAAGTTATCTCCTCATTGTTTCTTCGCACTTTGTTGAAATATTGAAAAATTCCAGAATAACAATGAAGAGAATAAACTCCCTTCTTCTAACACAGAGAAATTAAAATATTTCTCACTGGAAACAGAGTTTCAACTCATAAAACAAACTTTTATTTCATAAAAAATGTTGTTTCAAATTCTTCCTCTAACATAGGGATTTACAAAATATGATTGACTGCTACAGATGCAGTGCCTCTCAAAACAAATCTCAGTCTCTCTCTCAGAAATACGCTGCTGTGTATTTTCTTCTAATTCCGCACTGCTGTGCATAAAAACGACTCTGTTTTGTGTACAATACAAAACACTGTATATTGCCTCTCGGGCCTTTGCTTTATATATGTCGCCGCACATATTAAAAAAAATAAACAAAACATATAAATAAAACAACCAACCGACTGTCGGGCCCACCGCCATAGCGCATCGCGCATAGCGCATTGAACGCGCGATCAAACAAAACAAACTTCTGAATTTGCGATTTCGCGATTTTGCGATGTTGCGATGAGATCGCATCGCAAATATCTGCGATCAAACATATGACGGAACATATATTTAACATGCAGTTGTGCGATCGTGCGATGGCGCGACGATCGCACATCGCAATTTCAACAAAACTCTGGTGATGGGCGGAGGGTGATTGTTGTAATATGCGATATGCGATTATGTGATGGCGCAACCATCGCACATCGCAGATTTCCATATCAACAAGACACTTTGCTCTTCAAAACTGAAAGCTGCGCTCTGCGATCTGCGCTAAAGCGCTTAAGTGGTAGGGACCACTTGTCCGACCTCTTCATAACTTTTGAGTTCTCTGCCTGTTTAATCAATTTCATTCATTTCTGGTTGTTGAGGGCGTTAAAGCTCGAAATGACTGTTTTAAATAAAACTGTTCTTCCGTGCTGTGAAGCCACGAAAGTCTTTGGCATTCAAGTCTGCTGTTAATTAAAACGGCTACCGCCTTTGATAAAATATCAAAGGGATCAAATCCCATCTGCTCTTTACTGCACCTGTGCGCTTTCCAATCCTTTTGCAATTTGTTCAAGATTCAAACGGCAACCGCCTTAGCCTTGGCTTCAATGTGCCGCAATCTTTCACTTCTGCATTTACTGCTGATTGACTTCAGCAGTTGGAATTAATTTCCAACACTCCCCCTTAATTTCAACTGTTGGGTTTTTCTGCATACCCAGGCATTTCCTGAAATATTCAAATTTTTTCTGCGCAAGTGGCTTTGTGAGGATATCTACAAATTGATCCTCTGTTCTGCAATGCTACAAAACTATCTCACCATTGTTAACCAATTCACGTATGAAGTGAAACTTGGTGTCAATGTGCTTTTTCTTTTTATGAAAAACATAATTTTTAGACAATGCAATAGCTGAGCTATTGTCACAAAAAATCACTGTCCCTTTTACCTGTTCTTGACGTAAACTGCTCAACATTTTCCTCATCTAGACTGCTTGACACGCTGCTGCTATAGCTGCCACATATTCCGCTTCTGCTGTAGACAATGCTACAATGGGTTGTTTCTTAGAAGCCCATGAAATGGCTCCTGAACCTATATGAAAAAAATAACCGGAAGTGCTCTTCCGATCATCTACACTTCCAGCCCAATCACTGTCCTTGTATCCAATTAAATCTGAACATTCTGAAGCAGTATAAAAAATACCAAAACCTTTTGTACCTTTAACATACCTCAAAATTCTTTTTGCTGCTTGCCAATGTGCATCCTTTGGCTTTTCCATGAATCTGGAAATCAAACTAACAGCATACATTATGTCTGGCCTAGTTGCAGTCAAATACATAAGGCTTCCAACTATGCTCTTGTATAAACTAGGATCAAAATTCTTGCTGTTGTCCTCTCTGCTGAGTTTTAATCCCATCACTGTGGGAGTGATTGCTGCTTTGCATTCCTGCATGTTAAATATTTCAAGCACCTTATTAACATACTTTGCATGTGAGATAAAAATCCCACTTTCATCTTGGTCTACTTCTATTCCCAAGAAGTATCTCACCAAACCCATATCAGTCATCTCAAATTCTTCTTTCATGATTGTTTTAAAATGTTCAATAAGGCAATCATCATTACCTGTAAAAATAACATCATCAAAATATAAGACTACAATCAAGATTTTACCATCTTTTTCTTTGATGTAGAGGGTGGGTTCTCCCTCACACTTCTCAAATCCATTTTCCAGTAGATAAGAGTCTATTCTACTGTACCACGCTCTTGGCGATTGCTTCAGCCCATAAAGAGCTTTCTTCAACTTGCATACTTTGTGCTCTTGGCCTTTCTTTTCATAGCCGAGAGGTTGTTCAATGTAAACCTCTTCCATTAACACTCCATTCAGGAATGCTGACTTCACGTCCATTTGGTAAACTTTCCACTTGTTTTGTGCTGCTATGGACAACACTGCTCTCACGGTTTCCATTTTGGCAACCGGTGCGAAAGTTTCCTCATAATCTATTCCATGCTTCTGCTTATAACCTTTGACAACAAGTCTTGCCTTGTGTCTCTCTATTTTTCCTTCAGCATTACTCTTGGTCTTGTAGACCCATTTAACACCAATGAAATCTTTACCTTTTGGGAGTTCAACCAAATCCTAAGTTTTGTTTCTCTCTACGGCATCTATTTCCTCATCCATAGCTTCTATCCATTTCTCATCCTTGATGGCTTCTTCGAAATGAACAGGATCATCAACATGACAATATAAAGCAAACAAAGAATTGATACCTTCATTTGATATATCTTTTTCATAAATTTCTTTCAAACTTCTGAATTTCTTACCTCTTTCAGTAGGTGTACAAATGCTTGAAGAAGCACTTGAATTTCCTCCTTGTGGTGTGCTTGGAGAAGCACTTTCATTTCTTCTCAAGGGTGTGCTCTGCTGCTCTTTTGTTGGTGTTGCTGTTTGGAGATGTATTTCAGCCAACTCATCATCATTCTCATCATGAGATAAACAGTGTTTAACATTCACTGTTTTCTCTATGCTTCCATCCCAAGCTTCCTCTTCAATAAACTGTACATCTCTGCTCATAATAAACCTTTTGTTGGATGGGTTATACAAGCGATAAGCCTTGGATTCCTCACTGTATCCAATGAAAATACATTTCTCCCCCCTGCTATCCAACTTCTTTCTTAGCTGATCCGGAATGTGTGCATAAGCCACACATCCAAAAACCTTCATGTGTGTGACACTTTGCTTTGTGCCACTCCATGCCTCTTCCGACACTTTGTTCATAACTGCTTTTGTAGGGAACCTATTCAAAATATACGTTGCACAATGTACAACTTCAGCCCAATAATCATTAGGCAAATGCTTTGCCTTTAACATGCTCCTTGCCATGTCCATTATAGTTCTATTCTTCCTTTCGGCTACTCCATTTTGCTGCGGAGTATATCTAGTCGTAAACTGTTTATGAATACCATTTTCTCTACAAAAACGTAGAAAATATTTAGATATATACTCACCTCCTCTATCAGTCCTTAAGACTTTGATATGCAGCCCACTCTGGTTCTCAACAAGTACTTTGAAATTGCAAAATTTTTCAAACACTACACTTTTGTTTTTCAAAAAGTAAACCCAAGTTTTTCTTGTAAAGTCATCTATAAATGTTAACACATAGTGGCTGTTAGCAAGTGATGGAGTCTGCATCGGTCCACATACATCTGAGTGGACAATCTCTAAGGGTGCTTTTGCCCTTATGCTTTTCCCGGAAGGAAAACTTTCTCTGTGTTGTTTCCCCAAGATACAACCTTCACAAAGGCTGTCCAGTTTCTCTATCAATGGTAAACCACTTACCATTCCTTTTCTGTTCAACAAATTAAGACCTCCAAAGTTGAGATGTCCAAATCTCAAGTGCCATAACCAATTATCATCTTTTGGTTCGCTTTGGAAAGTCTTCTGTGCAACTGCTGCTTTCTCTTCACCGTTCTTCAAGTCTGCTCTCATTCTGAGAGGGAACATTCTGTTCCTTGTCATCTTCACTTCAACGATACATTGTTCGCTGGGTGGTTTATCCATGATGGTACAAACATCATTATCAAAGAAAACATTATACCCCTTATGGACAAGCTGTCCAATACTTAAGAGGTTACACTTCATTCCTGGAACATAATAAACATCTGCTATGGTTTTCTTTGCACCTAATCTTGTTAAAACATTTACATCTCCTTTTCCCATAACAGAAACTTTGCTATCAGTTCCTAGTGTGACTTGTGACTTCACACTTTCATCTAACATGGAAAACATTGCTATGTTTCTTTTCATATGGTTACTGTAACCGGAGTCTAGAAACCATAAATCCTCACTTTTCTCTTCAGCTATATTACAAGCTAAAAAAAACTTCTTTTGATTGACATTTTCTCTAGTGAAATTTGCACTAGTTCTGTTTGCCATATCTTGCTGCTTTTTCTACATTCATTAGCATAATGACCATATTTTTTACAATAATGACATTGGACATTGGATTTATCATACCTCTGTCCTTGAGCATTCTGTTGACCACTCTGCTGGCTACTGTCTTGGCCGTGGCTATGATTTTCATTGTTGCACCTTCCATGTGAATGTGAAGGGATGTTCCTTCCACCTTTGTTTTGGCTTCTGCCTTTTCCTCTTCCTCTGCCTTTCCCTCTTCCTCTTCCGAAAGACATCTGGGTCTTAAAGGCATGCTCAAGAGATGAGTTTTCATTCCTACTCAATCTTTGTTCATGGGTCATCAGTGATGCATGTAGTTCATCCACTGAAAACTTTGTGCGATCCCTAGTCTCCTCTATGGTGGTGACAATCACATCAAATCTTGAGGGTAAACTTCTCAAGAGTTTTTCAACAATCCTTTTGTCTTCAAGGGTTTCTCCATGTGATCTTATTTGTGTGACCATTCCAATCACATGAGTGAAGAATGAGTCAATAGTATCTGAATCTTTCATACAGAGAGTCTCAAAGTCTCTCCTCAGCAACTGAAGTTTTGCTGTCTTCACTTTCTCCATTCCTTGGTAGGCTATCTTGAGAGTTTCCCATGCTTCTTTGGATCTATTGGCTGCTTCTATCCTCAGAAACACACTCTCATGCACTGCTTGATACAAAAAGAAAAGAGCCTTGGCATCTCTCTTCTTATTTTTCTTCAGTGACTCCCTTTCTGCCTGAGTTAAGACATAAAACTCTGCTTCATTTGCTGGCTCTTCAAAGCCATCCTCAACAAATTCCCATAATTCTTGAGAGACAAATAAAGCTCTCATAGTTATTGACCAGTAGTCATAATTTTTCCCATTGAATTGTGGGAGATGGATATTTCCCAAACTCATACCAGTGTTGGCTCCAGCCATTCTGCACTCTTAACTATGTTTCAAAAACACTTGACTGTGTATCTAAATAACTTGACTGTTCTGCAACAGTAACACTAAAAATGTATAGAGAAATACCTTTGGATTCTTTTTAGCTGAGTCTTCACACTGCTAGAGAAGCTGCTGCAAGAAAGAACTCCTTTCCTTCAGCTTATTTGACCTTCAAATAGCCTGGACTAGCTTTGATACCATGTTGAAATATTGAAAAATTCCAGAATAACAATGAAGAGAATAAACTCCCTTCTTCTAACACAGAGAAATTAAAATATTTCTCACTGGAAAGAGAGTTTCAACTCATAAAACAAACTTTTATTTCATAAAAAATGTTGTTACAAATTCTTCCTCTAACATAGGGATTTACAAAATATGATTGACTGCTATAGACGCAGTGCCTCTCAAAACAAATCTCTGTCTCTCTCTCAGAAATATGCTGCTGTGTATTTTCTTCTAATTCCGCACTGCTGTGCATAAAAACGACTCTGTTTTGTGTACAATACAAAACACTGTATATTGCCTCTCGGGCCTTTGCTTTATATATGCCGCCGCACATATTAAAAAAAATAAACAAAACATATAAATAAAATAACCAACCGATTGTCGGGCCCACCGCCATAGCGCATCGCGCATAGCGCATTGAACGCGCGATCAAACAAAACAAACTTCTGAATTTGCGATTTCACGATTTTGCGATGTTGCGATGAGATCGCATTGCAAATATCTGTGATCAAACATATGGCGAAACATATATTTAACATGCGGTTGTGCGATGGCGCGACGATCACACATTTCAATTTCAACGAAACTCTGGTGATGGGCGGAGGGTGATTGTTGTAATATGCAATATGCGATTATGTGATGGCGCAACCATCGCACATCGCAGATTTCCATATCAACAAGACACTTTTCTCTTCAAAACTGAAAGCTGCGCTCTGCGATCTGTGCTAAAGCGCTTAAGTGGTAGGGACCACTTGTCCGGCCTCTTCATAACTTTTGAGTTCTCCGCCTATTTAATCAATTTCATTCATTGCTGGTTGTTGAGGGCGTTAAAGCCCAAAATGACTGTTTTAAATAAAACTGTTCTTCCGTGCTGTGAAGCCACGAAAGTATTTGGCATTCAAGTCTGCTGTTAATTAAAACGGCTACTGCCTTTGATAAAATATCAAAGGGATCAAATCCCATCTGCTCTTTACTGCACCTGTGCGCTTTCCAATCCTTTTGCAATTTGTTCAAGATTCAAATGGCAACCACCTTAGCCTTGGCTTCAATGTGCCGCAATCTTTCACTTCTGCATTTACTGCTGATTGACTTCATCAGTTGGAATTAATTTCCAACACACTTTTGGATATTGTGTTTCTTTTTGTCTTGATTGTTTATATTATTCCGTAAAACCTAACTCAAGAGCCCATTTCATATTTTCCAATTTTCGCAGGTTAGTATCCTCCGTCTCAATAGCGGATTCCTCTGCACCCAAGAATTTGCATATCGCTTGCCGGGCTTCCCAGGCTTATTGCTGATGCATTCACTTCTCTTTAGAGGTACACATAAGGATTTTTGCTTCATAACGGAGGTCGTTTGACTGGTTCAATTTAAGGGTTTATTGACATACCTTGCTTATTTATTATGGGTTGTATTATGTATTGAACATTCTGACTTATTGTAAAGATAGTAATAGTTTTTCCGGCCAAATGCATAGGTCCTCATTAAGCTTTGCTCGCATATTTTATCGTGTGAGATTTTTAGTATGAATATTGTTTTATATGAACATACTGTTCTATATGAACCTCAATGGCTACATTTCTTCTGTACTTGATTCCCGAAATTGTTTTCCTCCAAGATAGGAATCGCTACTGTTATAAAATTTGTTTTGGGTATTCTTCATATGGTTATTGCGTCATTACAATTTTAGACAATGTAACTTTATCTACACTACTCCATGCAAATGCGTAGTCTGTAAAATGTGAATGGTTCGCTTCCTTCATTAATTTTTCATTTGTGTTTAGCATATATTCCTGTTCATTCGTTTTCGTGTTTATATGCTCATTCTTCGAGATTTTATACTCGAGTTTGGATGAACTGGAATTGTCTTTATTATAACTTCAATCTCTAGTATTTAATTTTTTTTGTAAAGATACTAGATTTGTCTACCAGTTATAAATTCTTATTGTTTTATTGGTGATCGGACCACCTAAATTCCAGTCCGTGTATAAAATTAATAAGAGCAGTGATGCATATAGGGTTGGGGTTTCACCCCGTGCCCAATACCAATGGCTCATCCCGCAGTAACTTAATTAGGCAGTTCTAGTTCACATTTATTTTCATAGTAAATTATAAATACAAGTTTTTTTTTTACATAATCTCCATTTAAACTACTTTTTCTTCTAAATGCATCCTAACAGATTTAAAAAGAAATCCTGCAATAAATTAGGGTGTACAGTTTAACCAGCTTACTGATAATAATTTACTGTACTTTTTTAACCAACTACTTTTACATAATCTCCATTTAAACTACTTTTTCTTCTAAATGCATCCTAATAGATTTAAAAAGAAATCCTGCAATAAATTAGGGTGTACAGTTTAACCAGCTTACTGATAATAATTTACTGTACTTGTTTAACCAACTTATGTTTGAGTCAGGTTTTCTCCTGACAAACATCTACTGTATTTTTTTATCTATATCCCTTAGCTAATCTATAACGTTAACAGTTTTAATCTATAAATCGTACAAAAGAAATACACAGAACCTTGAAAGTATTTGCCGAGTTAAATAATTATATTAACTTATCCCTTTTCTAATCATAAGATAGGTTCCACGAAAATAATAACCTTTCTCCTGAAATTAAATAACATATTTCTGTGAATAATAACTTGAAAATAACTCTTCTGTCTAAATAATATTAAAATAGACAGTCACTTATCTGGAAAATGTATTTGGTTGTTGGTGTCCTTATCCTGTGCTCTCATTGTTTTCTGTGATCCTTGGATAGAGAAATCACCATACCATTGCAAAATGGCCAATGGTAGCTCTTTGGTTCCAGAGGCGTCACCATTTGCAGAACCATTACGATGCCAGCTAATAAGGATAAAACGAATTCCCAGCAAAGAGGGCAGTGGCTTCGTGCTCCAGTACTGGAAGCCAACGATGGATTGGTTACCACGACATCGTTAATGCTAGGAGTAGGATCAGTGAAACCAAATAAAAATACCGTGGTCATAGTTGCTGGTGCTTGTAGTATGGCCATTGGGAAACGATTAGACTTTTTGAAGTCTTTTACGGTGATTTTTTACAATGTAATTTCTCTAAATTTCGGCAGGAATTTACTGAAAAGAGAAGTTTGATTATTAATTTTACACAATCTAAGTGTCCTAGAGGTTTTTGAGGGTGCTGAATCCATAAAAAACCAGTTTGAATAACAAAAACCAAGATTTTACCTCAAAATTTTTCACCGAATTCCGACACCTGAAACTTCAAAAAGTTACATTAAAGACAACTCCATTGATAAATTCGTTTCTGTGTATGCTCAACCTGATGCACCAGTCTCTAACATGAAAATAAGAGCAATCAATCTTCGAAACACTAACGAGGATGGATAAGAGGATGAGAACCTCCCCAACCCGTTCCAGGAAGCAATCGCATCAGCCATGGCATTCTGTGCTGCAGGAATTGTGTTACAGCTACAAACAAACAGCTACTTCTGTGCATAAATTTATAAAAATGTCTCATAATCTTATTTTTATAATTTCAACCAAAATGGAAAACTTTTTGATAGTTTGATTTTTAACTTTATGAGAATTAATACAGTCCAGATATATTATTATCACATTTGTAATATCGCTACCATAAAATAAAATTAATATATATATTTCACTTCCATAAAATTAATATATCAATTTCATTCAGAATTTTCATTAAAAAAAAAAAAACATATTTATCCCCAGTGATTGCAGGCAAAATGTAACGTAGATACAAAAAAAACACTTTTACTTTTCACCATACCATTAATTATGCTAACCAATGTATCCTATTAAATTAATATTTACAACACCGCTGATTTGGCTGTCTCATAAATTCAATGACTGACTAAGGTTTTTATGAAACACTCTAACCTTATTAGCTATACGATGGTATTTAACTTTCATACACAATTTCCATTTACCAAGGATTAATTTAAACTCATTATAAGCATTGTGTTAAGAACTTATTATAGTCTTCTCTCCGGTGCAAACCTTACCGTTATAATTCCATTCTTAACGTTTTCCAACCCACCAAGTGCATGAACCGTATCATTGATCCTATCGAGGTTACAACTGGCACATCTTCGAATTTAGGGCAAGAAGTACTGGCAATTAAAATTTTATGAAAGATGTAAGATTTTCCATTATACCACATGGGTTTCAATGGTACTCTGCTTAGATCTGCACCGTCGATTCATGGTGGATCAATGGTTATCATTTATGGTGGGAAATGAATTTGTTAACCTCGCCCAACTCTAGCAGTCACCGTCATTTGTCACTGAGTTCTTTGTCGAAAGGCTTCCTTTGCTTCTAGCGGTCACTGTCATTTGTCACTGAGTTCTTCGTCGAAAGGCTTCCTTTGCTCTGAGAGTTTGATCTGCGGTAGCTTCGAACCTGGTAACTTCTGCTCGTAAGGGATTGATACCACGACAACTTTGAACCTTGCTTCTGAGAACTATGAATTTCAATTAGGTTGAAGAGGTTAATAGGTATGTAACGCTCCATAAACTTGTAGCATGGTGGAGGAAAGGTTCCACTACGAACAATGATGAGTTTTAGGTGGAAATCTGCCCTCTGCCGCCTTGGCAACTCCTTCAACTCCTGTTCACCAAAACAGAGCTAGGTAATCCATCCCAACATCGTTGCAATTTGTGTTTTCCTCATCTCTTTCTATCAAATTTGGGATTTTGTTTATATTTTAGTAGATTATCATGTTTAGGTTCTAACTCTTTTATATTTTCATGAACTCCAGTTCAATGTTGAGCATAGTTGAGGGAGAACTCCTTTACATGTTATCTCCTCATTTTTTCTTCTCACTTTTGGATATTGTGTTTCTTTTTGTCTCGATTGTATATATTATTCCGTAAAACCTAACTCAAGAGCCCATTTCATATTTTCCAATTTTCGCAGGTTAGTATCCTCCGTCTCAATAACGGAGTCCTCTGCACCCAAGAATTTGCATATCGCTTGTCGAGCTTCCCAGGCTTATTGCTGATGCATTCGCTTCTCTTTAGAGGTACACATAAGGATTTTCGCTTCATAACGAATGTCTTTTGACTGGTTCAGTTTAACGGTTTATTGACAAAACTTGGTTATTTATTATGGGTTGTATTATGTATTGAACATTCCGACTTATTGTAAAGATAGTAATAGTTTTTTCGGCCAAATGCATAGGTCCTCGTTAAGCTTTGCTCGCATATTTTATCGTGTGAGATTTTCAGTATGAATATTGTTTTATATGAACATATTGTTTTATATGAACCTCAATGGCTACATTTCTTCTGTACTTGATTCCCGAACTTGTTTTGCTACAAGATAGGAATAGCTACTGTTATAAAATTTGTTTTGGGTTTTCTTCATATGGTTATTGCATCATTACAATTTTAGACAATGTAACTTTATCTACACTACTCCATGCAAATGCATAGTCTGTAAAATGTGAATGGTTCGCTTCCTTTATTAATTTTTTATTTGTGTTTTGCATATATTCTTGTTCATTCGTTTTCGTGTTTATATGCTCATTCTTCGAGATTTTATACTCAGGTTTGGATGAACTGGAATTGTCTTTATTATAACTTTAATCTCTAGTATTTAGTCTTTTTTTTTAAGATAATAGATTTGTCTACCAGTTATAATTTCTTATTTTTTTCTTGGTGACCGGACCACTTAAATTCCAGTTCGTGTATAGAAATAATAAGGGTAGTGATGCATATAGGGTTGGGGTTTCACTCCTGTGCCCAGTACCAACGGCTCATCCTGCATTAACTTAATTAGGCAGTTCTGGTTCACATTTATTTTCATAGTAAATTATAAATACAGTGGTGTACATTTTAACCAGCTTACTGATAATAATTTACTGTACTTGTTTAACCAACTTATGTTTGAGTCAGGTTTTCTCCTGAAAAACATCTATTGTATTTTTTTATCTATATCCCTCAGCTAATCTGTAACATTCGCAGTTTTAATCTATAAATCGCACAGAAGAAATACATAGAACCTTGCAAGTATTTTCCGAGTTAAATAATTATATTAACTTATCCCTTTTCTAATCATAAGATAGGTTCCACGAAAATAATAACATTTCTCTTGAAATTAAATAACATATTTCTGTGAATAATAAATTGAAAATAATTCTTTTGTCTAAATAATATTAAAATAGACAGTCACTTATCTGGAAAATGTATTTGGCTTTTGGTGTCCACTCGACCTTCAAGAGAGGAAATTACGTCCTCCTCTTGCCCCCAGTCCACTCCTGAAGAGGTACAGGTTGACAGTATATTTTCTGTTGTGACCTCATGACTCCAAAGTCCAGTCAGTGTTAGAAAACTTCAGGAATTTACGGAGTGATTTCCACTGGTCTCTACCAGCTCAGGAAAATCTTCACCGTTCCTTAGCCCATGAACATAACCCCTATTCATCACTGGGATCAGTCTCTTATCCCCAAAGGAGCATGTAAATGTTCAAACTGTCCAACCAAATTTTCAGTTCTTTGAAAACATTTACCATTAGCCTTTTTTATTTTTTATGGAATTACTTTCCATAACTAATTTTACTATTCATAATTAAAAGAAAATAATTTTTCCAGCAAAACATTAATTGTCTCATTCTTTTTCCTTAAACAAATAATAAAATGTCATTTCACTAGTTAATCAAGTAGTTAACATTAAATGCAGTTGTCACAACTTCCCCCTTCGAAGTAACACTGTCCTCGATGTTTCATCCTATCTTAGAAAATAGCTCTGCATAAGCGTCACACACAAACCCTGCGTCCTTCCAAGTGGCCTCATCCAGGCCGAAGTGCTTTCACTACACTTTAACTTGGGTAATTACTCGCTTTCGGAGCATAATTTTTCTCCGGTAAAGTATGTGTTGCGGCTCGACCAGAAACTCATCGTCCGGCTCTACCTGCAAACAAAAAAGTTCCTTGTCAAATTTCCCATACAGAAATCATATTTCAAGTTAGGTTTTTTAATTCTATCCTATATGTCTATTTTGCCAATGAATTACGTGCTTCGAATCATGCACATAATGCTTCAACAGGGACACATGAAACACATTGTGTACTCAGATGTGACTGGGTAAACTAGTCGATACACCATAGGTCCTACCCTTTCCAAGATTTGGAAGGTTCCATAGAACTTGGGAGCCAACTTGGCACAAGATGCCCATCGCAAGGTGCTTTTCTTGGGTTTGATCCTCACATAAAAATGATCAACTACTTCAAATTCTCGATAGCTCATCTTCTTCTCTGCATAGATCTTCTATCGATCTTGTGTAGCCTTCAAATTTTGTCTTATCTTCTTTACTTCTGATTCCATTTCAGCTAACATTTCTGGTCCCAACATTAGTTTTTTTTCAAGGCTGCTCCAATTTATGTGTGTGTGATACTGCCTCCCATACAAGGACTCATATTAAGGGACTCCTGATTGCCATTGTTGTAATAAAATTCAACCAGATGCAAGTAGTCTTCCCATTTGGTTGGCTTCTGCATCACGTACATGTGCAGCATGTCCTCCAAAACTTGGTTTACTCGCTCTATTTGACCATCTTTCAGGGGATGACAAGTTGTACTAAAGTTTATTTGAGTCCTAATACGTGTAAATAAAGTCTTCCAGAATGCAGAAGTAAACTTAACATACTTATATGAGATAACAGTCTTCGGAATGCCATGTAGCCTGAAAATTTCCCTCATAAAAATATTCACTATCTGTACAGTCTTATATGTTGACTATACATATATGAAATGTGCAGATTTACTCAATCTGTCAATTACCACCATGATAGATTCATTGTGAATTTTTTACCTCGGCAAACCTGTAATGAAGTCTAGGGATATGACCTCCCACTTCCATTCAGGTACTGGTATGGGCTACAAAAATCCTGCGAGATGTCGATGCTCCACCTGAAACTGCTAACACTCCAAACATTTATTTAATTATTCAGCAATATTTTTATGCATACTAGGCCATAAAATACTTTTCTCATAGCAGTTAACATTTTCTGGTATCATGGGTGTCCTGCGTAATTACTTCGGTGGTACTCATCCATGATTATCTCCTTAAGTTCGACACGATTTGGTACATACAGCTTTCCTCTAAAGTTTAACATTTGTTCTTGGTTAAATCCATATTCAGAAGTATTTCCTTACTTTCTGGCCTCCTCCATTTGCTGCCATAGGAATTTATATTCCGGATCATTTTGTGCTTCTTCTTTTACTTTATCTAAGAATTTACATTCAAGCTGATTGTAGTAAAGCTCATACAGACAATGTAGCTTCATACTTAAAGCATCAGCCACCAAGTTTTCCTTACCTTTCACGTGTTGGATGTCCATATCAAACTCACTTAGAAAGGCATTCCATCTTGCCTGTCTAGAGTTTAAGTTATCTTGTTTGAAATAACTAGTCATGCTGCTATGATCCATCTTGAGCACAAATTTCTTGCCCAGTAAGTAGTGTCTCCATACTCGGAGTGCATGTATTACTGTTGTTAACTCTAGATCATAGGTGGAATATATTTTTTCATGTTCCTTCAACTTTCTTGACTGAAAAGCCACTACCTTTCCTTCCTGAGATAAAAATTCTCCAACATCTTCTTTACTAGTGTCTGTACAAACTTCAAACTCTTTGTTGGGGTCAGCTACCCTTAAGACTGGTGCAATGGTCATTAATTGCTTCAGCCTCTCAAAATTGTTCTGGAACTCAAAATTCCACTTAAATATTTTCCCTTTTCTCTGCAAGGAGGTAATGGGAAAATAAATTCTGGAAAATCCTTCAATAAATCTCCGATAATACCCAGCTAATCCCATAAAGGAACGAATATCTGCCACATTCTAAGGTACTTTCCATTCCATGATTGTCTTGATTTTCTTTGGATCAACAACAATCCCTTCTGCTGAAATGACACGGCCTAAGTACTGGATTTCTGCTTTGAAGAAATCACACTTGCTGAACTTAGCATACAACTTTTCTTAACATTTCCAGCACAATACTTAAATGTTATTTATGTTATTCCTGGTTTTTAGAATAACTTAAAATGTCATCTATGAATATAAGTACAAAATTATCCAATAAATTATGGAATATACCATGCATTAAATTCATAAAGGTTGATGGTGCATTTTTTAACCCGAAGGGTAACACCACAAATTCATAATGCCCGTACCTGGTACGAAAATTAGTCTTATAAATGTCTTCATCCGTGATTCGGATTTGGTGATATCTAGATCTTAAATCTATCTTTGAAAATACTGTGGCCCCCTTCACCTGATTGAACAGGTCATCAATCCTTGGTAGAGGATATTTATTTTTAATTGTTAATTTGTTGAGCTGTCTATAGTCCATGCACATCCACATGGTTCTATCCTTCTTAATGAACAACACTAGTGCTCCCCACGTGGACACACTTGGATGAATATAACCTTTGTCCAGTAGTTCTTGTAACTACATTTTTAATTCAGTTAATTCTGGAACACTCATTCTGTAAGGAGCCCTTGACACAAGAGATGCTCCTGGCATTAATTCTATGGTGAAATAAATATCTTTCATTGGTGGTAATCTAGGGATATTTTCTAGAAAAACATCCATGAAATCTTGTACCACTGGTATGTTTTCCATCATAGGTGATTTTTTCTTGGAATTAGCATATCCCACCTGAATAACATATATCTGACATCCCTTCCTCATACATTTATGAATTTGGGATGCTGTAATTGGACGTCCCTGTAGTGACTTCTTGATTCCCTGAATCTCTTTGCATGTTCGATCTTGCATTCTGTAATAAATGATCTTTTCCTTGCATTCCACTAAGGTACAATGTTTTTCTAGCCAATCCATGCGCAACAAAACATCATAGGACCCTAATGGCAGTATGTTTAGGTCCATATTTAACTGTTGTTCTGCAATTCCTAATGTGCAGTTTGGAATTTTGGCAGTTACCTTTCATTTTGCTCCTATGGCTAGCTATACCAGCCAAGGGTTTTTGAATTTTTTCCCTTTTAATTTACAAAGTTCCACTATTTTGGGACTAACATAACATATATTTGCACCTGGGTCTACCAAAATAGAAACATATTGAGACAGTAATTTACCTTCCAACTCAATCATTGTTGGCTAATAATCTGCATGTTGATTCTCCAATGCTACATTGAGACGAGGAATGTTTCGTGCCACATCGCCTATTGTAGAAGCCTCTTGCAAATTCACAACCGTATCACTTCTCACTCGCTGTGGGCAGTTTTTATAATAATGTGCCTCACCACACCCCCAACACTGTAGTGATGGTTTGGTCACCTACCCTTGCTTAGGTTTGCTAGATGCCTCTATAGGCTTCTCTTTCGCTGGCCATCAGGTTCTTTGATGATTTCTGCCAAATTGTTTGCTGACAGAACTTCATGCAGAATTCTTAAAGTTATTGCTTTTGGCGCCTTTGAAATTTGAGTTGATTTTCTATCCTTTCCTTCGTTGCCAACTTTTTCCAACCTCCCCTTTTTCCTTGGACTGCTGATAACACATTCGTGCCTTACAAATGGATTCATCTATGGTTCTGGGATTGACAAATTCAATTCGCTTTTTCATATTTGTTGGCAAGCTGCTCAGAAATCTTTGTACCTTAGCCTTTTGATCTCAAAGCTATTTAACATATCTTAATAGAGAGGTGAAATTAGTAATATACTTGTCCATGGTCATCTATCCCAACTTCAAGTCATGAAATTCTTTAGATTTATCATCGCAAAAATGTTCTGTTAAATACTTATCTTTAAAGTATTGTTGGAACGAGTCCCAGGTAACATCTTGGTCCTCAATGTTGCAAACATTCTTTACTTCTTCCCACCATAGAGTGGCTTTCTCTCTTAACTGATATATGGCCAATTTGGTCTTCAGGTTGTTGTTGTACTTGTACACCTGAAAATATTTGTTCATGTTTATTAGCAAAGTCTCTGCCATTTCCTCAGCTTCACTATCAAATGTTGGTGGTTTTATTTTTTGAAACTCCCCATGAAGCTCCATTTTTTTCTAGAAAAGTCTCTGCCATTTCCTCAGCTTCACCATCAAATGTTGGTGGTTTTATTTTTTGAAACTCCCCATGAAGCTCCAATTTTTTCTTCTTAAATTCTTTCTGATCTAACAAATTGTCAGATTCTTCTTCATTATATTTTTTGTCCTTGTTGCTTCAGTGGGATGGGCTTCTTTCCACTCTATCAGTGATGTGGTCCCTTGTTTGTCGCTGTAATATTCTAAAATTAGCATGCAGCTAATTGGAATATTGATTTTTGTTGATTTCATTTAGGAGATGAATAAATGGGTAAGGAGGCCCATACATTTCAAAAATAAGAATAAAATCTCTCATATTGTGAAAAGGGATCATCATAGGCCTCTGTTTAGAATAGTTTCTGTGCTGCTTAGCACAAGGAATTCCTGTTTAGGAATTCCTTCTCATTTCAAGAGGCCTCTTGAAGGATCTTGTTCTTCATTTCTCCACATCCAGGCTTCATACCAAGACACATCCTTCAACTACAATGTTATTTCTGCTGAAGTATAACGTTGTGTTGTAGGGTGTTGCAGTGGAGGTTTCTCAACATCACTTTCTGAGCTTATTTTCCAGAGGAGGAAGCTTTCTTTCCTTTGGGAGATCAGTTAAGTACCCCTTGGAGCATATTTCAGATCTTGGCACTTTTCCAACTCATTTTCTTGCACCTACAATGCAGTATCCCTCATTGACTGTGTTATTTTCAGTGAGTATTTGCAGTGAGGGTTTGCAGCGATTGTTGGAGGGTGAGATCTTCAGTGTTACGATCAGCCTTTCACTTGGAAGATCCATTGGAGGAGGTTTGTTCAGCTTGTGCATCATCTTCAGCCATCTCCATCCAGTGATTTAGTTGCAGCTGCTACTCAGTCTTGGGACTGCAACTCCGACATTTTGTCATTTTTGCATATTTCAGGAAATCCTTTCCTGATTGTCTTGAAATTCAGTTTGCGGGTTTAGATCTTTGATCCCCACATTGTATGAAATGTATATTTGCATATCCATGCATTGACATACTCTAGCAACAGTTACATATAATAAACTGTGCAGCCATAGCCTTGAGCATTTTCTGTGTAGCAGTGTACTTCATTTTCTTATATAAGTTCTCTTGAGGCTTGTTTTTCCCAGCTTGAGTGATTATTTCCTCAAGGATTTGTATTCATTCGCTGCTATGATCTCAATATGATGGCTATTTGGATATTCTTACATTTTATGTGTTGATGTATCACTGCTACTCAAGTTTTGTGTTCATGTATTGCTGCATCCCCATTTTGGGATATTACAGTGGTATCGAAGCATAATCTTGGTTCAGCCTGTGGAATCTCAGCCAATATGCTATCAAGAAGACAAAAAGAAGAAAAGAGGACCACACCAAACAAATCTAATATTTCCTCACCTATCATGAAGATTTCCTTTTCAGCGACACTTATTCTATGAGAGCATACCACACCATCATGGAGGGGTACTTTTGGGAAGGCTTTGAGGAGGAGATATATCAGCATATGAGGAGATGCATGGATCATGTAGAAATGCAGGAGATACATAACTCTTTGGGGGAGTTATCAAAGCCACCTCCTTTCTCTTTGAGGATGAGAGGGGACTCATCTATGAGTCACTCCACCTGCATGAGCAAAACATATGGTAAGGAAATTGTTTGGTTGCATAATGATTTGTATAATGAATATGTACATTCATTAACCATACATGTGCAGGACCTTCATCAAGGGAGGAGCATTATTCCTTCTAGACCTCATGGTAAACTTGAGGCCATGAGCAGTATTGATGGCCACTCCCTAGGAGGATTTGGGAAGGAGATATCTTATGGAGAACATGCTTACTTTGCACCATACACCATACACTTTCTCCAAACTTGTGAGGAGATTGGGGCAGCAAGCACGTGGTTGAGGAGCCACAAATTATATCATTCTCCATTGCAGTTGAGAATAAAACTGTGTTGTTTGCATTTGAGGGACCATTGTCCTTCTCCTTTGCTACATATGGAAGCAATAATTATTCTCATTATGGTTCCCTACATTGTTGTTGTTCTTATTTTTATTGGGAGCAAGATTGGGGGAGAGAAACATTGGTTGGATGTGTCCTTTGGGGAAGAGGATTCCCACACTTTTTTCATTACATGTTCTAAGGGGAGCATGGGAGGTGATATGTCCACCATAACAAAAAACTTGTTTCTTTATGAGGTGGGCTATGACATTGATTGGAGCACTTGGGCTATGACTGTCATAAATCATTGGGAGAAAATTTTCTATGAGTTTCCATGTCATGTTGCGCAACAGTAGTTAGGAAAACTGCACTGTGACCACTTGGGAAATTGTTGGTACCTTTCATTTCTATATGAAACCTTTAGAATTCCAATCACTTGGACGCCATATGATGATGATTTCCTATTCATCATATATGGGATGGGTTGGGCCAGCATGATTCACAATGGTTGAGGGATGATTTTTGGAGATCCAGTTTTCTTCTTGCCACTTGGAGGCAACATTTTTTCAACCCAAGAGCAGTAGATACTCTACACTTATCATAAGTGGAGATGAGGACAGCGTTAGGTAGGCTATTTTTTCTACCATGATCATATTTTCAGCCCACCTACATTGCAGGAGCTTAAGGTGGGGGATAATTTTTAGGACTTTCCATGTTGGGAGGTAACTCATTTTGTATGGATGATAGATTGGGGATGGGAGATTCATATGGGGATGGTAGATCCCAATCTATATCAGACCTCATGCCTCAAGAAGGCCTTTAGACAACCCATTTTTGCCTCCATGGATTTTTTACTCTTACATGATGATAGCTATTTGGGATGCTCACTAAAAGCTAGCTTGCATACTTGGGAGGGGAAACTTGGAGATATATTGATGAGACAACATCTTGATCCTTGGAGGATTTTATTAGATGAGAATGCTACAGGGGAAGAAGAAGAGGCTCTTTAGTTCTATCCTTGCAGTTGCTTGAGGAAAAGAAACATTTGGGAGGGGAGGACTGTAATATTCCAAAATTAGCATGCAACTAATTGGAATATTGATTTTTGTTGTTTGCACATAGGAGATGAATAAATGGGCAAGGAGGCCCATAAATTTAAGAAACGCGAATAAAATCCCTCGTAGTGTGAAAAGTGATCATCTTAGGAGATATATTTCACACCCTCATGTGTGAAAAGGGGCATTTTCATGTGGACAAGGTCAAGTTTGAACAAGTCAACAGTGTTGGGATAGGAGGTGGAGATCATCTTTAGAGATAGTGCAGAGATAGTGGGAGGAAGATTCCCTGGTGGAGGAAACCCTAATGAGTGGGACCCATGGTGAAAGGGCTTCCATTTTTATAAAAGGAGGGAAAGGAAGCCATAGCAAGACATGTTATGGATTATTGAATTTTTGGTTTGATTAAACTATTGTGCATTCTCTTGTTGTTTAGCAGAGTTGATGTGTTGCTTAGCACAAGGCATTCCTATTTAGGAATTCCTTCTCCTTTCAAGAGAGGCCTATTGAAGGATCATGTTCTTCATTTCTCCACATCTAGGCTTTAGGCCAAGCCACCTCCTTCAGCTACAACATTATTTCTGCTGAAGTATAACATTGTGTTGTAGGGTGTTGCAGTGGAGGTTTCTCAACACCACTTCCTGAGCTTATTTTTCAGAGGAGGAAGCTTTATTTCCTTCAGGAGATCAGTTAGGAAGACCTTAGAGCATATTTAAGATCTTGGCACTTGGCCAAATCATTTTATTTCACCTATAATGTAGTATCCCTCAGTGACTGCGTTATTTTCAGTGAATATTTGCAGTGATTGTTGGAGGGTGAGATCATCAGTGTTAGGATCAGCCTTTCACTTGGAAGATACATTGGAGGAGGTTTGTTTAGCTTGTGCATCATATTCAACCATCTCCATCCAGTTCTTGAGTTGCAGCTGCTACTCAGTCTTGGGATTCCAACTCCGACATTTTTCCATTTTTGCATATTTCAGGAAATCCTTTCTGGATTGTCTTGAAATCTAGTTTGGGGGTTTAGATATTTTCTCCCCACATTGTATGAACTATATATTTTCATATCCATGTATTGACATACTCTAACAACAGTTACATCTAATAAACTGCACTGCCATAGCCTTGAGCATTTTCTATCTAGCAGTGTACTTCATTTTTCTTATACATGTTCTCTTGAGGCTTGTTTTGCCCAGCTCGAGTGATTATTTCCTCAAGGATTTGTATTCCATTTGCTGCTATGATATTAATATGATGGATATTTGGATATTCTTACATTTTATGTGTTGATGTATCACTTCTACTCCAGTTTTGTGTTCATGTATTGTTGCATCCCCATTTTGGGATATTATAGTGGTATTAGAGCATAATCTTGGCTTAGCATGTGGAATATCAGCCAATATGCTATCAAGAAGACAAGAAGAAGAAAATATGAACATAAAAGACAAAAATAAGATTCCAATATTTGGAGGAAGAAAATGGGAGAGACTTCCAAAGTTTCTTTCTCAAACTTTGCAGAGCATTAATGGAGATCTCAAGAATATGAGAAGGGATATGTCTATAGAATCTCCAAGAGAGTTTGGATCTGAATCAAACTCTAGATTTTCGTATGATTAGTTTGAGCATGAAGCTACACACTATGATGCACAACGCAATCATATGCCGATATTTTTCATGAGAGAAAGGGAAGAAGAAGGAATGACTAGGAGGGAAACTCTTAGTGATTTTCTACAAGAGTATGAATCTCAAACTCATAAGTTTAGAGATCATATTACTTTTCCAGATTTTTGCAAGATCAAAGCGAAGAGAAGCAAGCAACATGATAGGGGTATATTCCTTCTATCTACTTTTGATGGTTCACCTGCATGTTCAGCCAGAGCTTGGGTGGAGGAGCTAGACTCTTATTTGCAACAACATCACATTTTTGAAGATGAGGCCATCGAAGTTGCAGCACTGCATTTTGGAGGTAAGGCCTATGCATGGTTGATATTTAAGTATTTTTATTTGAAAAATGAAAATACTTCTTCTTATTCAAGGTTCACTAAGACATTAGCGAAAAGGTTTGATGGAAAAAAATTTGCGACACATGTGGTGAAGTTAAACAAACATGAACAAACAAAAACCTTGCATGTGATGGAGGAAACCATAAACTGAACTCCACTTCAGAAAACCATGGAGGAGGCTGATATCTAGCATCATAACTTGCTAGAGGCAAGACCTCTATCTCATATTCTTGAGCAAGAGGGTATGGATTTCCCTTTTTCAAAATAGGATCTTCTTATTGAGAAGGTGACTCCCATTCATATTGGAGAGGAAGAGAAGGATGGGGGCAACAATGATATCATGTTTAGAGTTCATATAACACCTCATGCAGAGGAAGAGGGAGCTCTTGCTCCAACAAGAGGGATTATTGCAGCATTGCAAGGAATTCCCCAGGATCTCATATGTGGAGATCAAAGCACAACTCATGATCTACATGTGCCATTGATGCTATGGTGTGAAACTATGGAGATAAAGTTGGAGGTAGGGAGGATGAACAACATCATGTGAAGAGGAGCACACACCCCTATCTATTTCAGGAGGTTGATGCACCTGAGAGGGAGAATAGATTGCACAGTGAGGGCAAGGAAAAGTCTGTCCATCCATATATATAGCCTACTCTTGATGATGATGTCTCATTGCATGGAGACATTTCACCGGGGAGACCATTAGATCAACATATGATGAGGGATGCTTCAAATTTGGAGGCATTACTCATTGATTTCAGAGGAGTGGAGACCTTGGGAGAGCTTGGTACAATGATGGGAGTCTTGGGTAGACTCAAGGAGAGAGGGAGCATCCTCTCAACATCATCATTACCCACTCTCATTTCAGACTCTTTGTTGTGGCAAAAGCAGCATGGGAAGGAGAACAACCTTCCAACTTGCATCTTTGGCATGGGAGATGTCAAATAAGAGGACAACCATATGAAAAATGTTCTTCATGATAGGTCATCAGCGCTGTCACTATGGAGGATAGATCCATATTGGAATTCCAAGCTATTGGTGGAATATTCCAAGGATTGTTTTACTTGTATGATATTGGATGACCAGTTGCATGAGGAGGGATATTCAGTCAGAGATGGGGTCATATACTATCATAGTAGTATCTTCTTATCTAGAGCTTCCAAGCTGAAGGAGAAGTTGCTACAAGTAGCTCATGAATATTTCCTTTTCAGCCACACTTATTCTATGAGAGCATACCACACCATCATGGAGGGGTTTTTATGGGAAGGCTTTGAAAAGGAGATATATCAGCAAATGAGTAGATGCATGGATCATATGGAGATGGAGGAGATACATAACTCTTTGGAAGAGTTAGCACAACCACCTCTTTTCTCTTTGAGGATGAGAGGAGACTCATCTATGAGCCACTCCATTTGGATGGGAAAAACATATGGTAAGGATACTGTTTGTTTGCATAATGATTTGTATAATGTATATGTGCAACCCTTAACCATATATGTGCAAGATATTGCTCAAGGAGGGAGCATTATTCCTTCTAGACTTCATGGTATACTTGAGGCCCTAAGAATTATTGATGATGGCCACTCCCTAGGAGGACTTGGGGAGATTGTATCTTTTACAAAGCATGCTCAATTTGCACCATACACCATACACTTTCTCCAAACTTGTGAGGAGATTGGGGCAGCAAGCAAGTGGTGGGGAGGCCACCCATCATTTCATTTTATGTTTCAGTTGAGAGTCAAACTGGATTGGTTGCATTTGAGGAACCATTTTCCTTCTCCCTTGCTACATATGGCAGCAATAATGATTCTCAATATAGTTCCCTATGTTGTTGCTGTTCTTATTTTTATTGGGAGCATGATTGGGAGAGAGACACATTGGTTGGATGTGTCCTTTGGGGAAGATGATTCCCACACTTTTTGCATTGCATGTTCTAAGGGGAGCATGGGAGGTGATATGGCCCCCACATCAAAACACTTGTTTCTTTATGAGGTGGGCCATGAGATTGCTTGGATCACTTGGGCTATGATTCTCACCAATCATTGGGAGAAACTTTTCTATGAGTTTCCATGTCATGTTGTGCAACAGCAGTTAGGAAAAATGCGCTGTGACCACTTGGGAAACTATTGGTACCTTTCAATTATACAATAAACCTTCAATATTCCACTCACTTGGATGTCATATGATGGTGATTTATATTTATCATATATGGGGTGGTTTGGGCTAGCATGATTCAAAACGTTGGAGGGAAGATCTTTGGAGATCCAGTTTCCTTCTGGCCACTTGGAGGCAACAATTTTGCAGCCCCAGTGTAGCAGATACTCTACACTTATCATAAGTGGAGAGGAGGACACTGTGGGGTAGGCTATTTTTTCTACCATGATCATATTTTTAGCCCACCTACATTGTAGGAGCTCAAGGTGGAAGAGGATTTTCAGGGGTTGCCATGTTGGGAGGTAACTCACTTTGTATGGATGATTGCTTGGGGATGGAAGATCCAGATTGGAATGATGATCCCCAATGCATTTAATATCCCATGCCTCAAGGGGACCACTAGAAATCACCTTATTGCCTCCTTGAGTACTTTACTTATTCATGATGATAGCTATTTGGCAAGCTTGCATGCTTGGGAGGGGAAATATGGAGATTCATTGATGAGACATCATCTTATTCCTTGGAGGATTTTATCATATGTGGATGCTACAGTAGGAGGAGGGGAGACCTCTCAGTTCTATCCACATAGTTGCTTGAGGAAAAGCAACATTTGGGAGGGGAGCACTGTAATATTCCAAAATTAGCATGCAGCTAATTGGAATGTTGATTTTTGTTGATTTCACTTAGGAGATGAATAAATGAGTAAGGAGGCCCATAAATTTCAAAAATAAGAACAAAATCCCTCATAGTGTGAAAAGAGATCATCATAGGAGCTGTATTTCACACCCTCATGTGTGAAAAGAGGCATTTGCATGTGGACAAGGTTAAGTTTGACCAAGTTAACAGTGCTGGGATAGGAGGTGAAGATCATCTTTGGAGACAGCGCAGAGATAGTGGGAGGAAGATTCCTTGGTGGAGGAAACCCTAATGAGTGGGACCCAAGATGAGAAGGCTTCCATTTTTATTTAAGGAGGGCAAGGCAGCCATAGCAAGACATGTTATGAATTATTGATTTTATGGTCTGGTTAGACTCTTGTGCATTCTCTTGTTGTTTAGCAAAGTTGTTGTGCTACTTAGCACAAGACATTCTTGTTTAGGAATTCCTTCTCCTTTTGAGAGAGGCCTCTTGAAGGATCTTGTTCTTCATTTCTCCACATTCAGGCTTGAGACCAAGCTACCTCCTTCAGCTACAGCACAATTTCTGTTTAGAGCTAGGTTGTGTTTTAGGGTGTTGCAGTGGAGGGTTGACAACACCACTTTCGGAGCTTGTTTTTCAAAGGAGAAAGCTTTATTTCCTTTGGGAGACCAGTGAGGAAGATTCTAGAGCTTAATTAAGATCTTGGAAATTGGCTAACATATTTCCTTTCTCCTACAACGTAGTCCCTTTCCTTGACTATGTTATTTTCAGTGTGCATTTGCAGTAAGAGTTTGCAAGATTGTTGGAGGGTGAGATCTTCAGTGTTAGGATCAACCTTTCATTTGTAAGATGAATTGGAGAAGGTATACTTATTCAAATTATGCAACATCTTCAGCCATCTTCATCCAGTTCTTGAGTTGTAGCTGCTACTCAGTCTTGGGACTGCAACTCCGACATTTTTCCATTTTTGCATATTTCAGGAAATCCTTTCCGGATTGTCTTGAAATTCAGTTTGGGGGTTTTGATATTTTCTCCCCACATTGTATGAGCTGTATATTTGCATATCCATGTATTAACATACTCTAGTAGCAGTTACATCTAATAAACTGTGCTACCATAGCCTTGAGCATTTTCTGTCTAGAAATGTACTTCATTTTTCTTATACATGTTTTCTTGAGGCTTGTTTTGCCCAGCTTGAGTGATTATTTCCTCAAGGATTTGTATTCATTTGCTGCTATGATCTTAATATGATGGCTATTTGGATATTATTATATTTTATGTGTTGATGTATCACTGCTACTCCAGTTTTGTGTTAATGTATCGTTGCATCCCCATTTTTGGATATTATAGTTGCTCATCACCTCCTTGCATGTCCCTACTAGCACTGGGGTGTTCCATTCCCTGATTTTGCTTGTCTGATAGGATCTTGAGTATCTTTTCTTGCTCCTGTATCAGACGCGCATTATCACTTCAAACTCACACCATCTCTTCTCATAGCTTATGTACTGTATTCAATAGTATTCTAGATTGGTGATGTTGTTCCTCCAATAGTCGACTTGTTTGTTGGTGCTGATCCACACTCAGCTGAACCCACATCTCAGGGCTCACTTCTGGTTGTGTTTGGGGTTCCCCGGTGTTCTGGGGTGGTTGTTGCATTGATCCACTTCTCATGATTTTTCCTATTAAAATTATTTTCTGTGTAGCAGTTTACAGACAACTTAAATCATTAGTTGACCCTTAGGTTCCTGGCGTATGAACGTTGCTCTGATACCACTTGGAACGTACATACAAAAAAAACTTTTACTTTTCACCATATGGTTAATTATGCTAATCAATGTATCACATTAAATTAATATTTACAACACCAATGATTTGGCTATCTCATAAATTCTATGATTGACTAAGGTTTTTATGAAAAAATCTAACCTTATTCACTATATGATGGTATTTAAATTTCATACACAATTTCCATTTACCAAGGATTACTTTAAACTCATTATAATCATTGTGTTAAGAACTTATTATAGTCTTCTCTCTGATGCAAAAATTACTGTTATAATTCCATTCTTAACGTCTACCAACTCAGCAAGTGCATGAACTGTATCATTGATCCTATCGAGGTTATTGCTGGCAGATCTTGGAATTTAAGGCAGGAAGTGCTGGCAATTAAAATTTTATGATAGTTGTAAGATTTTCCATTATACCATGCGGGTTTCAATGGTACTCTGCTTAGATTTGTACCGTCGATTCATGGTGGATCAATGGTTATCATTTCCGGTGGGAAATGAATTGTTAACCTCGCCCAACTCTAGTGCTCATCATCATTTGTCACTGAGTTCATTGTCGAGAGGCTTCCTCTGCTCTGAGGGTTTGATCTGTAGTAGCTTCGAACATGGTAACTTTTGCTCGGAAGGGATTGATACCACGACAGCTTCGAACCTTGCTTCTGAAAGCTATGAATTTCAATTGGGTTGAAGAGGTTAATAGGTGTGTAACACTCCATAAACTTGCAGCATGGTGGAGGAAAGGTTACACTACAAATTATGATGTGTTTCGGGTGGAAATCGACCCTTTGTCGCCTTGGAAACTCCTTCAACTTCGGTTCACCAAAACGCAGCTAGGTAATCCATCCCAACATCGTTGCAATTTGTGTTTTCCTCCATCTCTTTCTATCGAATTTGGGATTTTGTTTATATTTTAGCGGATTATCATGTTTAGGTTCTAACTCTTTTATATTTTCATCAACTCCAATTCGATGCTCAGCATAGTCGAAGGAAAACTCCTTTACAGGTTATCTCCTCTCTATTTCTTTGCACTTTTGGATATTGTGTTTCTTTTTCTCTTGATTGTATATTTTATTCCGTAAAACCTAATTCAAGAGCCCATTTCATTTTTTCCATTGTTCACAGGTCAATATCCTTTGTATCAATAGCGGAGTCCTCTACACCCAAGAATTTGCATGTCGCTTGTAGGGCTTCCCGGGCTTCTTGCTGATGCATTTGCTTTTGTTTACATATACACATAAGGATTTTCGCTTCATAATGAAGGTCTCTTGACTAGTTCAATTTAAGGGTTTATTGAAAAACCTTGCTTATTTACTATGGGTTGTATTATTTATTGAACATTCCGACTTATTGTAAAGATAATAACAGTTTTTCCGGCCAAATGCATAGGCCCTGGTTAATCTTTGCTCGCATATTTTGTCCCTTGAGATTTTCCATATGGATATTGTTTTATATGAACCTCAATGGCTACATTTCTTCTGTAATTGATTCATGAACTTGTTTTACTCCAAGATAGGAATAGCTAATGTTATAAAATTTCTTTTGGGTCTTCTTCATATGGTTTTTGCGTCATTACAATTTTAGACAGTGTAACTTTATCTACACTACTTCATGCAAATGCGTTGTCTATAAAATGTGAATGGTTCGCTTCCTTTATTAGTTTTTCATTTTCGTTTAGCATATATTTCTGTTCATTCATTTTTGTGTTTATATGCTCATTCTTTGAGATTTTATACTCGGGTTTGGATGAATTATACATGTCTTTATTATAAATTTAATATCTAGTATTTAATTCTTTTTTTTAAACATAATAGATCTCTCTACCAGTTATAAATTATTGTTGTTTTCTTGGTGACCGGACCACCTAAATTCAAGTCCGTGTATAGAAAAAATAAGAGTAGCGATGCGTATCGGGTTGGGGTTTCACCCCTGTGCCCAGTACCAATGGATCATCCCTCATTAACTTAATTAGACAGTTTTGGTTCACATCTATTTTCACAGTAAATTATAAATACAATTTTTTTTTACATAATCTCCATTTAAACTACTTTTTCTTCTAAATGCATCTTGACAGATTTAAAAAGAAATCCTGCAATAAATTACGGTGTACAGTTTAACCAGATTATTGATAATAATGTATTGTACTTGTTTAACAAACTTATGTTTGAGTTGGGTTTACTCTTGACAAACATCTATTGTATTGTTTTATTTATATCCCTTAGCTAATCTGTAACGTTCAAAATTTTAATCTACAAATCATACAGAAGAAATACACAGAACCCTGCAAGTATTTTTTGAGTTAAATAATTATATTAACTTATCCATTTTTGAATCATAAGATAGGTTCCAAGAAAATAATAGAATTTCTCCTGAAGTTAAATAACAGATTTCTATGAATAGTAATTTGAAAATAATTCTTCTGCCTAAATAATATTAAAATAGACAGTCACTTATCTGGAAAACGTATTTGGTTGTTGGTGTCCACCCAACCTTCAAGAAAGGCGATTATGTCCTCCTCTTGCTCCCATGCTCCACTCTTGAAGAGGTACATGTTGACAGTATATTTTTTGTTGTGACCTCAGGAAGCCAAGTCCCATTAGTGTCAGAAAACTTTAGGAATTTACGAAGTGACAAGCCAAGTCCCATTAGCACCTCCTCACTACCACATTGTTGGAGAATTAATCTCAACCACTGCATTAAATACAGTGACAAGCAGTTATACCTTAGTGAATGTTTGTGAATGTTTTTCATGTTGCAGATTGTGTTTGTAGGAAAGGACATCGCATAAATGAAGTTGTGAGAGAGTACATTTTACCATTTCGCAACAGAGTAAATTAATTAAATGTCAAATTGAAATTTATTAATGAGGAGTAGAAACGCATGGGAAAAAATTTAGTCTTCTGAAAAGTTCAAAAAATGATGTTCACCTATACCTTTGTATTAAATGTTTTCTGTCATGAATTAATGTGTTAGATATATATGTTTTGAATTAACACGCAAAGTGTAGTCTTATGTAATGTGGGGGATTCCTGTTGTCTTAAATGTTGTATGTCATGAATTAATGTGTTAGATATATATGTTTTTAATTAACAAGCATAGTGTAGTCTTATGTAATGTGGGGATGTAAGTCAGAGAAGTCTCTTGAGAAATTTGTGGAGAAAATTTTGATGGGTGCCTAAAAAATAGTATGTTACCGTGTTTTACTGTATGTTATTTTTGTGACCCTCGTGAATGTAAATTAGTAATAACACTTGTTTTACTGGTGAAGGATCCTCAGCCTCCATATGAATTATCTCTTGCGTTTTTGAATCATAATATAAAGCATTGTTTTACCTTGATTAAATATGTTTGATTTTATTTGTTGCATTATAGTTTCCATTTTAATCTCCACCACTTTGTATTAAAAGGAAGTCTGTCATGATCTGATTTCCGCAGTTGTGTTGTCTTGTTTAGACCTCTCCTCAACTTTGTGTGAAATTTGTGTGTTGAGGAAGCATCCTTCTTCTATATTTAAATTTTAACATGTTATCAGAGTGGGTTTAAACCTCATTAACATAAGTGTTTTGACTGAGGAGTTAAAAGGTGTTCTGAATTTTTTTGGTGGAGCGTATTCACGAGAAAGGAGAAAATTTGTACACACTAAGAAAATTTTTTCTTTAGATAGTAAAAATGGCAGCAACAAGCACAAGAAAATTTGTACACATTAAGAAAGTGCTTTCTTTAGACAATAAAAATGGAAACAACAACGACAAAATTGACTAATCCAAAAATACCTCAGTTTAATGGCAAAAATTATGACTATTGGGCTATCACAATGAAGGGTTTGTTTTCTTCTCAAGATAGTTATGAATTGGTGGAGAATGGTTTCCAAGAACCATTAGATACAGCAACACACTAGTACATTTGGCAGAAATTCCGACACTTTAGTTTTGACACTTTTGACCAAATGTCAGAAATTTCCCCAAATTTTATCAATTTTTAAAATCCTGCCCACAACTGTCGCTATACCAACATTTGGAGACAAGTGTCGGTATTGCGACACTTAGAGGTAAGTGTTGGTCTTGCGACGTTTGGAGAAAAGCATCGAAATTGCGACGGATTGGAGGAAAGTGTCGGTCTTGCGGCACTTAGAGCTAACTTTCACTATTGCGACATTGGGAGCATAGCGTCGGACTTGTGACGGTTTGGCAGAAAGCGTCGGACTTGTGACGTTGTGGAGGAGAGTGTCGGTCTCACGACACTTAGAGCTAAGTGTCGCTATTGCGATGGTAGGCTATGGTTTTCTCAATTTTTTCCATGAAGGTTTGTTTGTCAAGGGGTAGAAAATTGGGTGGTTATCCAATACCAACCCATGAGAACAAAATGAAATTGGAGGAGATCTATGACGAATTACATTTTGTGTTTGCTTGAATATTAATCTCCTAGCAATATCCTATACAAGTTTATCATCTTTCCACATAAAATATTTATGCCCAAACATCATTTTCAAGGACTCCCCTTTTCTACTCTATAATTTTGACATGCCCATTGGCTCTCTTTCCTTGTAAAAAATTTATGGTAATGGTAGGGTATATGTTCTTCTCAACTCCTAGCATAGGCTCAAAAAATATTTTTATCTAGCGTTCCCATATCTCTAGGAGCAAAGTGTTGGTATTGAAATGGTTTGGGGAAAATCAAAGAAATGGTAACCATCAAAATTTTTAAGAAATGTTAACCATCGAAATTTGCTAAGTTGTGACCTTACGGGTGCCTTGTGCACGTTCGTGCGGCCCATTTTCCATTGCTCCCTTATGCCTTCGTTCGGTCGTGCATGCCGTGTGAGGGAGCCTGCCCAAACGTGTTCAGGTCAGGTCATTTCATTTGAGGGCGGTCGTATCAAATTTTCTAAGTTGTGATTGTGACCGCAGGGGTGCCTTGTGCACGTTCGTGTGGCCCCTTTGCTGTTTTCTCCCTTGTGCCTTCATTCGGTAGCCCGCCGTGTCATTTCGTTTGAGGGCGCCTCCCGAAATCCATTCGGTTAGGGTCATTTCATTTGAGGGCGCCCGCCGAAACCCGTTCAAGTGGGGTCATTTTGGTTGAGGGTGCTTGCCCAAACATGTTCAGGTCAGGTCAATTCGGTTGAGGGCACCCGCCCAAACGTGTTTGGGTCGGGTCGGTTCGGTTGAGGGCATTTGTATCAAATTTTCTAAGTAGTTGTGACCACACGGGTGCCGTGTGCATGTTCATGCGGCCTGTTTTCCTGTTTCTCCCTTGTGCCTTCGTTCGGTCATGCGCGCCGTGTCGCACCGTGTGAGGGTGCCCACCCAAACGCGTTCGGGTCGGGTTGTTTCGTTTGACGGCGGCCGTATCAAATTTGCTAAGTTGTGACCACATGGGTGACTTATGCATGTTTGTGTGGCCCGTTTTCCATTTTCTCCCTTGTGCCTTCGTTCAGTTGGGCACGACGCCGTGTCATTTTGTTTGAGGGCACCCGCCCAAACCCGTTCGGGTCGGGTCGTTTCAGTTGAGGGCACCCGCCCAAACATTTTTGGGTCGAGTTGTTTCGGTTGAGGGTGCCCGCCCAAATGCGTTTGGGTCGGGTCATTTCAGTTGAGGGCACCCGCCCAAACGTGTTTATGTCTAGTCGTTTCAGTTGAGGGCGACTTTATCAAATTTGATAAGTACTTGTGACCACACGGGTGGCCTGTGCACATTTGTGTGGGCCGTTTACCGGTTGCTCCCTTATGCCTTCGTTTAGTAGTGCGCGCCATGTCATGCCGTGTGAGGGCGCTTGCCCAAACGTGTTTGGGTTGGGTCATTTTGTTTGAGGGAGGTCGTATCAAATTTGCTAAGTTGTGACTACAGGGGTGCCTTGTGCACGTTCATGTTGCCTGTTTTCCATTTTCTCCCTTGTGCCTTCGTTCGGTAGCCTGCTGTGTCATTTCGTTTGAGGGCACCTGCCCAAACCCGTTCGGGTAGGGTCATTTTGTTTGAGGGCAGTTGTGTCAAATTTGCTAAGTTGTGACCGCACGGGTGCCTTGTGCACGTTCGTGCAGCTCGTTTGCCATTTTCTCCCTTGTGCCTTCGTTCGGTAGCCCGCCATGTCGTTTCGTTTGAGGGCGCCCGCCCAAACCCGTTCGGGTAGGGTCATCTCATTTGAGGGGGCTCATCAAAACCCGTTCAGGTAGGGTTGTTTTGGTTGAAGATGCCCACCCAAATGTATTCGGGTCAAGTCATTTCGGTTGAGGGCGCCCACCCAAACGCATTTGGGTCGGGTTAGTTCGGTTAAGGGCACCCGCCCAAATGCATTTGGATCTGGTCGTTCCGGTTGAGGGCGGCTGTATCAAATTTGCTAAGTACTTGTGATCACACAGGTGCCCTGTGCACATTCGTGCGGCCTATTTTGCAGTTTCTCCCTTGTGCCTTCGTTCAGTCGTGCGCGTCATGTCACGCCGTGTGAGGGCACCCGCCCAAACGCATTTTGGTCAGGTCGTTTCATTTGAGGGTGGTCGTATCAAATTTGCTAAGTTGTGACCGCATGGGTTCCTTGTGCATGTTCGTGTGGCTTGTTTTCCATTTTCTCCCTTGTGCCTTCGTTCGGTAGCCCTCCATGTAGTTTTGTTTGAGGGTGCCCACCCAAACCCGTTCGGGTACGGTCATTTCGTTTGAGGGTGGTTGTATAAAATTTTCTAAGTTGTGACCACACGGGTACCTTGTGCACGTTTGTGCGGCCCGTTTGTCATTTTATCCCTTGTGCCTTTGTTCGGTAGCCCACCGTGTCATTTCATTTGAGGGCGCCCGCCCAAACCCATTTGGGTAGGGTCGTTTCATTTGAGGGCACCCACCGAAACCCATTCGAGTAGGGTTTTTTTAGTTGAGGCGCTTGCCCAAACGCATTCGGGTCGAGTCATTTCGGTTGAGGGCGCCCACCAAAACGCGTTTGGGTCGGGTCGGTTCGGTTGAGGGTGCCCGCCCAAACACTGGTGGGTCTGGTCGTTTCGATTGAGGGCGGCTATATCTAATTTGCTAAGTACTAATTGTGACCAGGCGGGTGCCCTGTGCATGTTCGTGCGGCCCGTTTTACGGTTGCTCCCTTGTGCCTTTGTTCAGTCATGCACGCAATGTCACGTCGTGTGAGGGCGCCCGCGCAAATGTATTCGGGTCGGGTCGTTTCGTTTGAGGGCGGTCGTATCAAATTTGCTAAGTTGTGACCACATGGGTGCCTTGTGCACGTTTGTGTGGCCTGTTTGCCATTTTCTCCCTTGTGCCTTCGTTCAGTAGTCCACTGTGTCATTTCATTTGAGGGCGCCCTCCCAAACCCATTCGGGTAGGGTCGTTTCGTTTGAGGGTGCCCGCTCAAACCTATTCAAGTAGGGTCAATTCAATTGAGGGCGCCCACCCAAACGTGTTCGGGTCGGGTCATTTCGGTTGGGGGCGATTGTATCAAATATGCTAAGTTGTGACCGCACGGGTGCCTTATGCACATTCATGTGGCCCGTTTGTCGGTTGCTCTCTTATGCCTTCATTCAGTCGTGTGCGCCATGTTGTGCTGTGTGAGGGCGCTCGTGCAAACGCGTTCGGGTCGAGTCGTTTCATTTGAGGGCGGTCATATCAAATTTGCTAAGTTGTGACCGCATGAGTGCCTTGTGCACGTTCGTGTGGCTCGTTTGTTTTTTGCTCACTTGTGCCTTCGTTCGGTTGGCCGCCATGTCGTTTCGTTTGAGGGCACCTGCCCAAACTCGTTCGGGTAGGGTCATTTTGTTTGAGGGCGCCCACCGAAACTCATTCAAGTAGGGTCATTTCGATTGAGGGCGCCCGCCCAAACGCATTTGGATCGGGTCATTTCGGTTGAGGGCACCCGCCCAAATGCGTTTCGGTCGGGTCGTTTCAGTTTAGGCTGGATGTATCAAATTTGCTAAGTACTTGTGACCGCATGGGTGCCCTGTGCACATTCGTGTAGCCCATTTTCTGGTTGTTCGCTTGTGCCTTTGCTTCATCATGCACGTCATGTCGTGCCGTGTGAGGGCGCCCGCCCAAATGCGTTCAGGTCGGGTTGTTTCGTTTGATGGCGGTCGTATCAAATTTGCTAAGTTGTGACCGCACGGGTGCCTTATGCACATTCGTGCGAGCCGTTTGTCGTTTTCTCCCTTGTGCCTTCATTCGGTCAGGCGTGCCGTGTTTTTTCGTTTGAGGGCACTCGCCCAAACCCGTTCGGGTCGGGTCGTTTCGGTTGAGGGTGCCCCCTCAAACGTGTTCGGGTTGGGTCGTTTCGGTTGAGGGCGCCTGTCCAAATGCATTTGGGTCAGGCCATGTGAGGGAACCTAAGGAAATGCATTCAAGCGGGTCAGGTCGGGTTGTGCTGTGTGAGGGCGCCCAAGGAAACGTGTTCGGGGTCGGGTCGGGGCGGGTCGGGGTTGGGTCTTGTCATGTGAGGCTGCCCAAGGAAACACGTTCGTACGGGTCGGGTCGAGCCGTGTGATGGCGCTCAAGGAAACATGTTCAGGTGGGTTGGTTTGGGCCTGGTCGGGTCTTGTCGTGTGAGGCCGCCCAAGGAAACACATTCGTATGGGTCGGGTTGAGTCGTGTGATGGCACTCAATTAGCTGGAAATGAGTTCAGGTTAGGTTAGGTCAGTTCATGCCATATTGTAAGGGTGCCCAAAGAAACACATTCGGGTGGGTTGGGTCGTGTCGGGTTGGGTCAGGTCGTGCCGTGTGAGGCTGCCCAAGGAAACACGTTTGGGCGTGTCGAGTTGGGTCTGGTCAG
Organism: Pinus albicaulis; assembly: GCA_034641835.2. Lineage (NCBI taxonomy): Eukaryota > Viridiplantae > Streptophyta > Pinopsida > Pinales > Pinaceae > Pinus > Pinus albicaulis. Next base: position 110,147,840 of record CM076572.1, read on the forward strand.
GTCGTGTCGTGTGAGGCCACTGAAGGAAACATGTTCATACGGGTCAGATCAAGTTGGATCTGGTCGAGTCATGTCGTGTGAGGCCGCCCAAGGAAACATTTTTGTATGGGTCAGGTCGAGTCTGCATGTACTGATGGTGCTCAAGGAAATGTGTTCGGGAGGGTCAGGTTGGGTTTGGTGATCGGGTCTTGTCGTGTGAGGCCGCCCAAGGAAACACATTTTTACGGGTCATGTCGAGTCGTGTGATGGTGCCCAATTAGCTAGAAACGAGTTCGGGTTAGGTCAGGTCGGTTCGTGTCGTATTGTAAGGGTGCCCAAGGAAACACGTTTGGGCGGGTCGGGTTAGGTCGGGTCGGGTTAGGTCTTGCCGTGTGAGGCCGCCAAAGGAAACATGTTTGGGCGGGTTGAGTTGGGTGATCTGGTCAGGTCATGCTGTGTGAGGCCGCCAAAGGAAACACGTTCTGGCAGGTCGAGTTGGGTTTGGTCGAGTCGTGTCATGTGAGGTCGCCCAAGGAAACACCTTCATACGGGTCAGGTCGAGTTGTGTCATGTGAGGCCAGCCAAGGAAACATGTTTGTACGGGTCGGGTTGAGTCATGTACTGATGGCGCTCAAGGAAACACGTTTGGGCTGGTCGGGTTGGAGTCCCCAGTGTCCAGGGTGTATGGTGTGAGGCCTTGAAAAGTAATGGGGTCGTTCGGGTGGTCATTGTTCTTCTACCCAATTAAGTGGAAAGCGAGTTAGGTTGGTGAGGTCGGTTGTCTTGTGGTATTGTAGGCGCTGTGGGGGAAACACGTTTAGGCGAGGTTGGGTGGGTGGTCGGAGGAAACGGGTCCAGAGTTTCTGATGATAGCCAATATGTTCTTTAAAAATCCTATATTGGTCACTCTATTTTATAATGTTTTCATCTTATGATTTAACCTTTCTCTTTAGTTTTGTTTTAGCCAAAGGATGTATGACCTTATTCCCATGGTGAGTTTTAATAATGTATTGATGAGGCGTTTGCCTTTTAGGCCACATATCAACGCTATATACGCAAGAGGTTTTTTTTAATATATTAAAGGATATATGAATTGTGACCCTACTCATTGCCACCTCCAACCAAGAAATTCCATCAACCTTAATATTAAAAATATATAAATATATCTATATATAGGAAGATATTTCTATCCCTTGATATATATATATATATATATATATATATATATATATATATATATAGATATATATATGTATAAAGCTGTCCTTGGGTGGAAAAGTTTCAAAATTAAAACCCTTGCTACTATGGTTCTCTCAATTTTTTCCATGCAGGTTTATTTGTCAAGGGGTAGACAATTGGGTGGGTTATCCACTACCAACCCATGAGAACAAAATGAAATTGGAGGAGATCTATGATGACTTACGTTTTTCCTTTGCTTGAATATTAATCTCCTAGCAATCTCCTATACAAGTTGATCATCTTTCCACATAAAATATTTATGCCCAAACATCATTTTCAAGGACTCCCCTTTTCTACTCTATAATTTTGACATGGACATTGGCTCTCTTTCCTTGGAATGAATTTATGGTAATTGTAGGGTATATTTTCTTCTCAAATCCTAGCATAGGCTCAAAAAATATTTTTATCTAGCATTCCCATATCTCTAGAGGATCATTCATTATGTCTCCTTTCCTTTTCACCCAAAAATATTCATGGGTGTCCCAATGGGCAAACGATTTTAACATGGCCATGAATACATCAATTTATTCACCTAAATGGAATATCATAATAATATAAAACTTGGTTAGTTCCATCTCTACAAAACTTAGCTACAATTTTGGTGGTCTAAGATTTTGTTCTTTCATTCATTTTAATGAACTTCTCTAGAGTGTCCCTAATAAGTATGAAAGTTCTCCCCTTACAAATTCAACAAGAAGTGAAAGGAGCTTTACCCGAATATCTTATACAATCTCTTTTTCCTTGAGAGGGTCATAATAGGGTCACCATTATTTTAATGACATGTAAGTATTGCTCGAGAACCAATTCTATTTTTGGATGACTTCCACATCCTTACTAGACATGAAAGTAAACAATGTCTATCCCTTTGCTAATAAGTGGAAGAATGAAGTATAACCCAACACCAATGTCCAATGCTTATTTATTCATTGACTCATAAAAGTCTTAGATATATGTCTCATATATCAATTTTTCACAGGTAGCATTAATGTAGTATTTGATCCATGTCTACATATTCCATGAAAATTATCATTAAAATATCTTATTTCATCTTCATATCTTTAACTTTAATTCTTCTAATCCTATTTCTAGTACCAAGATTTTCCCTTTTGTTATTTTCCCAAGAACCCTACCCCACCTCGTAAATACCACATAGTGAGGTTTCCCAAAATTTAGATCTCCTTCACCTAATATAAACCTGTAGCCATTATAAGTTCTTAAAGTTAAAAGGTTTGATTAAACACACAAAAGAGTATAAGGAAGCTTATGGGGTGATATTAATAAGGGAACTACAAGCTTTTATTCAAAACCTTAATGCCATGTTTAAGGGAACTAAATGAATTATATACCATGTTTAAATCAAACCTAAGTTGGAATTTGAAAGGTTTTAATGCCTATTTATATGGTGGAGCATTACCACCATAAACTATATTGGTTTTAATAGGAATTTCAAACGAATTAAAAAGGTTTTTGATTAATTGCGTGCCTCTCAAAATTTTACATTAATCACTACAGCTACCCTGCATGTAATCACTACAACTACTTTCCACCTCCATAATCGACTCAAACCCTACTGGTTATACGCCTCCTGCTGCAAAGAACCGCCCACGAAATGTGCAAGAAACTCTAGAAAGCTTCCTAAAATACTGCAAGCCATTCCTACATCTGTTGGGAAAATGGTAATGTGAAATTATTTTATGTTTGTTACAAGTGTGAAATTATTTTCCATGTTTTGTTGTATAAATGTGTATCAATTAGCAACAATATCTGCAAGCTTATTCAACAATTGTTGAGTTTCCATCGGCACATAACTATTTTCCTTATCTTCTTGTAATTCTTTGGCATTATGTCCAAACAAAATTTTTCCTATATTTCTTCCTTAAGAAATTATTTGGTTGAGCACAACATTACATGACCAATTTTGTTGCCATTAAACCCTGCATCACTATTGTCCATTGTTGTTGTCTCCTCTTTTGCTATTTCTCTACTATAATGCTGTCCATCTTTGCTGAATTCATATGTATTTTCCATACCATCATTCAGCACCTTCCTATCAAACTACCAAGGTCTTTGCAATAATATATGAGATGCCCCCATCTCAGCCACATACATAATACTTGATCATTGAAGTTGCTGATCTGAAAAATCAACAAACAGTACTCTGTCACAGTGACATGCAGACATTTCTATAACTATGAAACTCAATATGGATTGGGATAGGAGATGCACTTTAATTTTAGCGTATTAATCAACTTAGTGGACACCAAATTTTCTATACTCCCACCATCTATGATAAATTTTCATCATTTTCCTAGAAGGCTAGAACCTAACATATAGTTCTAAAAACTTTCCCTCTGTTTATGTACTTCTGTAGCCTTCCTTTTAGGTTTGAGTAACGCCATTTTGAAAAAAAAAATTTACCCTCTTCATGCTGAAGTATTACAACATTTTCTCCCATAGTTGATGCCTCACCTGCCCATGTGACATGAGTCCTGGCCTCGTTCTTTCTTCCTAGATTGTGCTTCTATGGGCATTTAGATGCTTTCTACCTGTCTACTCCATACCTGTAACAAGTAATCACATAATTATCCTTGCCTTTTCTAAACTCTCTGCCTCTACCACATGGTTCTCTCCTTAGGAAATTTGACTTCTTAATGCTTCAGCTTATCTCCCTTCGCTAGAATGTCTCCTTACAACCTTTACTCTTTCTTTGCTTCTAAATTTTTTCCTCTACAATTCTACTGCTACTTCCTATTCAACTTTTCCCCTACCCTGGAAGCAATCTGATATATTTCATCCATGATTTGGAAAGAATGGTTACTTATCTCATCTTGAATCTAGACCTTCAATCCATTCACACACCTTGCTAAGCTTTGATACTGTGGCTCTTTTAGTCTTGATTTGGGAGTCATTTTGAAGAATTATTTTGTATACTCCCAAATAGATATCTATTTTTTATTCAAATTTTGTGCTTTCTCTGCATAAAATTTGTTCATAATCAACAAGAAAGAAATTTTCCTTGATTTTACTCACCATTTTCTTCCAATTCTTAATCTTCTCCTGGTGCTTTTCCACTCTGCCATTTTCCACAACATTTCAGCATAGTGTAGGATACCCTTTCAACTTAGTTATTGTAAAACGAACTATATTGGGGTATTGGACATTCTTGTTGGGGCCCTTGTTTTGAAAAACCTTGTTTTGAATATTTTGAATTTGGAACAACGGCCAGATTTTGGGGTTGCGTAACGAGGACACACGGCAGCCGCAACCAAGTCGCAACCACATCAAATGGCGGAGCTACCAAGGTTGCGACGGAACATGCACATAGCGGAGGAAACTAGATGCATAAGTGTAGATAAGGAGAAGAGACAACAGAAATAATGCAAGCGGAACACACAGATAATCAGAGAAAAGCTAGAAGAAGCTGCAGAAGGACAGAAGAAGAACTAACAGTCACGACAGCGGGTAAATAAATAGCAGTCACCCGTATGAACGAGGAGATGATTACACAGCAGAAGAGAGAAGAGCGTGACTAAAGGAGAAAACGCATGTTGCAGCAGGAATCCAGAGCATGTATGAGGTCTCTGTAGTTCCTAGGGTCTATTGACGTAGAATCTTTGTTCCGCAAGGCATATGTATCAGATCTGTAAGCCCTCTGCAAAGCTATGTAACTGGAATTTGGCCAAGAACTTAATACCATTGTAGGTTGTTGTCTAGTTGTGTGATTCACATGCATGTGTGTTGGTTGAGATGCTTTAAAAATTTCATTTGCTTAATATCTGTATGTTCTCTGAATGATGTTGCGTGCGTGATTCTATATATGCAATCTAATCACTGATGAGAATGAGTTGCGGATCTGTTCCTTGCCCCCGGTCTATTCTCCTTCTGCATGTGGTCACGGCACGCCTCGGGTGAGACTCTCTACTCTCCAGAGTAGGGTGATAATGCCGGCATGATCCTAGACTACATCGGATTCCTTTGTTGGCCACAATCCCTGAACCTGGGTCTTGCCCGCGAGACCTGATCACTCGCCAACAAATGGTTCTGTTGCCGGGACCTACATGATATGAGGGGATCTAGATCATGGTATCGCGGATCTTCGAAAGGGAGATACGGCGATGGTGGGATAATCATTTAGAAAAGTTCATTGCTCAGCAAGCGGAGTTGATCAAGCAAAAGGAAGAAGCGATCAAGGATCTCGTCCTTTTCTCGGATTCAGCCAGTGATATGTACGAAATATTCTGGGGAAAATTCCCTAACGATCTCTACAATTGGTTGTGGAGGTTACAGACGAAGGTGCCTCGAGATGGCTCGCGGAAGATAAACCGCAGGTGGGTGCATGAAGATCTGGTGGCTCTGCATCGGTTGAACACCGAGTTGACTCGCGCGGTGGATTTTTGGGTGGAGACCACGGTGGAAGGATACATTGTGGAGTTTTCTGCTGAGTGCTATCAGTCCTTCTCGAAGGTTGAGGCTACCTTTCGCTCCGGGCTCAGAGGGAAGCTGCTTAAGGAGATTCCGCTGTGGATTAAAGCTCTGATGGTGGATGAAGGGTTGATAGAATTCCGCAAGACAAGTATGGAAGCGTAAACCACCGGTGCTGGGGGAAGGGTTGAAGAGATCAATGCTACGTAAAGTGTGATGCGGGGAGTGGGGAATGAATGCTGAGGCTGCAAGGACGCTGAGGGAGCGACGTGCACATTGGCGAGCACAGATTGCTGATAGGTGGCGAAGAAGGGTGATGCAAGATTTGAAGAGATGAGAGATCGAGAGGAAGAATCAGAAGGAGGCACCTCATAGGGTAGGAAGTATGGACGCGGATACTCAGGGACGAGAAGGGACCGCTGTGGGAGTACGGTGGGTGCATGGGAGCCCAGCTAATCGAGCACGTGAGACGGTGACTGAGGAAGATGATGGAGGTGTGCAGCCCGACGAAAGTTCCGATGGTGAATGGTACGTTGTGATGCAACAGTTGTTTCAAGAGCGGAAAGCATTCAGTTCTCCAGCCTGTCATACTCCCCCCAATCGGCATGGCCAAGATCCCTACCTTCCCCTGGTACTTTATCAACCTTTGAGTAATATTTTCCTTAAATTTCAAGCATTGAGTCAATTGCAGAGTAGTTCAGTGTCGACGACAACACCCGTTAGTAGCAGTAGCACTAGTAGTATTGCGTTCCCAAGTGGAACAGTCACACAACCAGGACCCAGAGGATTTATCCTGGTCAACCCGCCGCAAGTGAACATGGCTGGGTCTTTTACCCGATATCTCAAGTTCTCGGGCTGGGGTAATGATGATGTAGAGCAACACTGGTATCTGTGCGAAGCCATTTGGAGGGTTCGGAAGACGCCGGACGTCGGGAAACTAATAGAGTTCCAAACCACGCTCAAAGAGAGGGCTCTGCGATGGTTCATCAAGTGGTCCGAGGCCCACCCGAATCCCGTCATCGCAGACGTGAAGCGAGAGTTTGTCCAAGAATTTAAGCTTCCCCAGACGGACCAACAGGGTCTGTCCGAGCTCTGGGAAAATAAACAGAAGGAAGGAGAAACCGCATGGGAGCTAATGCGGCGATTCAAGGATGCGATCGGGAAACTCAGTTACTCGATCGACCCAAACCATCAGAGGGACTGGTTCATCAAGGCTTTGCTTCCCTTGACGCGAACCCCCCTCACCGAACAGAAGATCGACAATCTGCAGGACGCTTTGGAATAGGCTATGAAGATCGAGGCCATGGCAGGCTACCCTCAGGAATATCGGGGAGGGCCGGCCCCGCAAGATCCCTCCTTGGTGGGGTTGCAACATCAGATAGCTAGCCTGACCGAAAAGCTCAAGGAGATATAGACGGTTAGACCAGCCAGGCCGAACGTTTGGTGCACTCACTGCTTGCTTGAAGGCCATGTCACAACTGAGTGTCCGTGGTTGCGTGGTGCAGGGGTGGGACCCTCGGTCGCGGAAATTCAAGGGGGGCCACCCATGGGAGGTGGTGCGGCGCTGAACCCGCAGGGAGTATACCAGACGCAACAGCCGTATGCGGGGTTCCCCTCCCAACTCAACCCAGCCGCCACGGAGTATTGTAAGATTTTTCGGATGGTAGGACATCCGCCTCGGATGTGCCCGATCCTACAGAAGTATTCCAACATGCCAAACAATGCGTATTGTGAGTTTTTCGCTTCAACGACTCACAACATGGAGTAATGCCGGGTTCTTGACGCACTCGCGGACCGGTTGGATCGACCCTCCTATAGGGTGAATGAGGCTCCTAGTGGAAGAGGGGGTGGGGTACGCGGAGGTCGCGCTGGGGCCCGCGGGTCGGTGAAATGCTATAACTATGAACAGGAGGGCCATGTGGCTCGTGAATGTCCCCTCCCTCGCCATCCGTGGTGTTCCTAGTGCCGAGTAAACACCCATGCGATAGAAGACTGTCCCGAGCTCATCAAAAAGTGGGAAGAACGTGCACGGCAGAGGGGCACGAACTTGGTAAATGTCGAGCCGTGGGTGGCCACGACTCTGGCCATGTAGAACGTCATTATTGTGATGAGGGGTGGTAAGAAAACAGTGGAGGACACTCGCGGAAAGGAGCCGGCACCAGTTGTCAGGCCAGCCTCCCCGCACCGGGTAATCAGACCAGAGGCGCAGAGGAAGTATTTTTAGGAGGCGGTTGAGGCATTTGCTCAGTTGCGTGAAGCGGAAGGCCTGGAGGCACCCCTGTCGACAGATCCTGGGCCACAGCACGCCCCAGGAACCCTGATGGAAGAATGGCTCCAGCTATTCCTCAAGATTGTTGACAGTGCTGCTCTGCGGCAGCAGCTCAAGTGTATTTTGGAAGGGGCGCTGGAGGGGAGGACAGGACTGGGGGAACCGAGGGACCCAGCTCCCCAATCGGTGCAGCGCATCAAGAGAAATAAGCGACAAATGGGTAAAGAGTTCCGGCTCAATACGCAGGTTGGGGGATTCCAAATCAGTGACATGATGCTTGATTTAGGGTCTGACGTCAACATCCTACCACGCAAGACGTGGGAGGCTCTCGGAAAGCCACGGCTAGCCTTCTCGCCCATCCAACTCAGGATGGCGAACCAGTACTGCATTCTGCCGATTGTCCGACTCGAAGGTGTCGAGGTCGACATTGCGGGGGTAAAGACTTACACCGATTTTGAGGTCATTGATATTATGGGAGACAAGGATCCTTACCCCGCCCTGTTAGGCATTGATTGGGCCTTTGAGAATTATGCTATCATCGACCTCAAAAAGGAGCTGATGATCTTTGAAGATGGGGAGGTTCGGGTCACTCAGCCCCTCGACCCATATCAAGGCCCGAGGTATACCGAAACGGTGGATAACCGGGAGGATGCTCGGGTGATGGATCACCTTTGAAAGATGACTCCAGGGAAGCGGGAAGATTATATTAACCCGACCGCGATTGGCTCTGTCAGTTGGTGGAGTGTCCAGAGCTCAGAGCTGGGATCCGAACTCACGTGGGAAGACTGGCAGCAGGGGGGGTACAAGACCAGCACGTGGAGATGTGCCCATGTTGGCCGCGTCAGCTGGATTGGTGCTGAGTTCAGAGAATACCCCACCCTGTAAAACATGCAAGCTGTCAATACCTTTATTACCAAGGTCGAGGACATCATGCCAGAAGGGAGCAGACTACCCCTTTTGGACGTCGCACTACAGTCTACAGCAGCCTGGTGGTGGAAAAATCACCGCAATACCTTGTCGCGGTTGAGTAGTTTGGCGGATGCGTTGCGGGCGTGGTTCAAAGAAGATGAAGGCCCTCGAAGCAGGCAGCGGTACTCTGGGACTTCCAATCCGCAGGACCACTTGCGAACTTGTGAGGAGCAGTGGCGAAGTATAGGATACCCGGAAGAGCTGTGGGTTCATCGGTTTGTCCACTCTTTAAACACCATCCCCCACACATGGTACTTGGAGGAAGAACGGAAACGAGGGACCAGTTCTTGGATGGAAGTCGCGCGCAAATTTGTGCGGTGTTTCTCTTTCGTGGGCGACAAAGAATTGGAATCTTAGGCTTTGCACGCTATCAGGGCGGTACTTTTTTTTCCCGATTCGAAGATCGACTGCTGCACGCTGCCCGCCCGTCCCGAGGCCGTGCGAGAGTTAGTTTGCCAAAGTATTGACGGTGATTCGGAGGACGATGGTCTGGAAGACCTGAGGCACCTGTATTTTGAAGAGAAGGAAGGCGAGCGGAACGTTAACGAAGAGCCGGCCATCGAAGGGGTCCATTTACGACCACTGAAGAAAAAGAAGCTAAACATCGGTACGGAGGAGAAGCCTAAGTTGGCTACAGTGGGCAATTACTGGGACGAGGAGACGACCAAAGAGATTTTCAGCGTCCTCCAAGAATATAAGGATTTTTTCCCCTCGTCGGTCGCATATCTGAAGGGCATCAAAGGCGATCTTGGTGAAATGCGCATCGTGCTGAAACCAGGTGCCAGGCCTGTGAAGCACCGGCCCTACCGGTTGAACCCGCGAGTTAAAGAGAAGGTTAGGATGGAAATCGACAAGATGATGGCCACGTGTCTAATCTTTCCCGTGGAGGAAGCAGAGTCAGTGAGCCCTATCGTCATCCAGAATAAGAAGGACAAGGTAGAGATACGGGTTTGTGTCGATTATCGCAGTTTGAACAATGCCTGCATTCATGATCCGTTCCCCACCCCTTTCAGCGATGAAGTGTTGGACCATGTTGTGGGGAACGAAGCCTACTCCTTCACTGATGGTTTCTCGGGCTACCATCAGGTGTGTATCGCGGAAGAAGATAAGTCAAAGACAACCTTCACCACCGAATGGGGGTCGTTCGCATACCACGTCATGCCGTTTGGCTTGAAGAACGCTTTGGCCGTGTTTTCCCGGATTGTCATCGCCGCCTTCCGGGAGTACCTTCACAAGTTCCTAGAAGTCTACATGGACAACTGGACTATCTATAGTTTATTGAAGAAACACGCTACCCTGTTGCGGGTCATGTTTGATTGGTGCCGCCAGCTGCAGATTTCCTTGAATTTAAAGAAATGTATTTTTTTTGTTCCGTTCAGCACGTTGTTGGGACACGTGGTATGCAAGCAAGGGGTCTGCGTCGACCCCTCCAAGGTTGCACACATGGAAGCCCCCGAGACGGTGAAACAGTTGTGGGCATTGCTCGGGCACACGGGATAATACAGGAGGTTTATCCGCAACTATGCCAAGATCACTGCTCCGTTAGAACAACTTTTGCGGAAGTCCATAGTCTTTCAGTGGACGGAGGAGTGTTAGGTAGCCCTGGACACCCTGAAGGAAAAGCTGGCGTCCGTGCCTATTCTGGTTCATCCTGATTGGGATAAGAAGTTCCATGTGCATATTGACGCTTCCGGTATTGCACTTGGGGCTGTCTTGGCACAACCCGACGATACAACAGTTGACCACCCGGTATACTTCTCCAGCCGCAAATTTTCCAATGCGGAAAAGAATTATACCACGACCGAAAGGGAGGCGCTGGCGATGGTGTACTCTCTTCAGAATTTCTGCCACTATCTTCTAGGGGGCAAGTTCAAGTTCTAAATAGACCACTCTGCCCTGAAGTACCTGGTCAATAAGCCTGTTCTGGAAGGACGGATTTACCGTTGGCTTCTTCTCTTTCAAGAATTCACGTTCGAGGTAATCGTCAAGCTCGGAAGGTTGAAGGTCGGGCCCGATCACCTATCCAGGTTGGAGACGGGGGAGAATGACGGCTCCCTTGACGATCAGCTGCCAGACACCGACCTCTTCCTAGTCGAAGCTATACCAGATTACTTGGCCGAAATTTCCACCTATCTAATCACTAGGCAATGCCCTCAGGATTACACCCCGCTGCAGAAATGGCATTTGGTCGTCCGTGCCGCCGCATACCAATTGATCGCGGGGCAGCTATACAAATTGGGCCTCGATGAGGTTCTGCGCATATGCGTCCTTGACCACGAACGGGAAGCGGTCATGTGGTAATGTCATAGAGGTGTTACGGGAGGGCATGTCGGTGCGAAACCCACCGCAAGAAAGGTGCTCCAAGCTGGCCTGTGGTAGCCGACGGTACATACCGATTGTAAGGCCTATGTGAAGCGGTGCGACATCTGCTAGCAGACAGGCAGGCCCTCTCACCGGGACGAGCTTCCGTTACACCATTGCATGTGTTGCGGCCGTTCAAGAAGTGGGCTGTCAATTTCGTGGGGCCCATAGCTCCAGTCGCCAGACACTCCAAGGCCCGGTACATCATTACCGCCACAGATTACCTCACCAGGTGGGCTGAGGGAGCTGCGGTACGCAACTGCACAGCGGATACCACCGCCCGGTTCATTTTTGAGCACATCATTTGCTGGTCTGGCTGCCCGCGAAGTTTAACCAGTGATCAGGGTACGCACTTTATTAATGCCATGGTCAAGTCACTACTGGACACCTTCATGGTTCAGCATCACAAGAGTAGCCTGTATCACCCACAGGCTAATGGTATGGTGGAAGCCTTCAATAAGATTCTTGAGAAAGGCTTTACTAAGATTTTCAATGCCAAGCGTGATGATTGGGACGAGTGCCTATCAGTGGCCTTGTGGGCCTATCGGACTACGGTGAAGTGCTTGACCAATCAAATGCCGTTCCAGCTCGTGTACGGCCGAGAGGTTGTGATCCCCGCTGAGTTTATAGTACCAAGCCTGTTGATCGCCACGTCTTTGAAGTTTTCGGAAGAGGCCTCCCTCCAGGAGCGCCTCCATGAATTACAGGAACTGGATGAGGCCCGCTTCCTGGCCGAATTCCACTAGAAGATTCGGAAGGACTGGCAGAAAGCGTGGCACGACCGCCACATTAAGAACAAAACCTTCCAAGTTGGCGGCAAAGTTCTTTTATACGACAGTAGGTTCCAGAAGTTCCCGAGAAAGCTACAGATGCACTGGTTGGGACCATACTTCGTTATCGAGATTCCCGACTCCGGAGCCATTCGGTTGGCACAGCTGGATGGTATGGTTCTTCCTGGGTGGGTGAATGGCGCATGCCTGAAACGCTACCAGGAGTAAGTACCTTTCATTTCTCATCAATAACTCTCGCACCTGAGAGCACCCGTAGTGTAGCGTAGTTGAATAACTCTCCTGCAACCGGGATGAGCGTAGGAGGTATTCTCTGTTCATAGGTAGTGTGTCAATAACCGCTTAGTTGCGAGGTCTGCACCGCAACCGACTATGGTCGGGGCGGTGCCGGTCCAGCTTTTCATCCCTATAGGATCCGTACCAGTCTCCACGTCAGTCCAGCTCAGTCCACCCACGTACTTGTGTTAGTCCTTAGGATCGCCTAGATCTGCAACATTAATTACCATACTTAGCAGCGACCACGCCGTCATCATTTGGCCTTGACCCTCAGTAACTTCAGCCGTCGCGTCTGCCCATTTCCCCATGCCACCATCAACAACTGTCACAACACTCATTGGCATGCGATTGATCGCATGATTATCGTAGAAAGAATGCCAGCAGGAATTAATTCGTTAGAGGGTCTCATCATCTCCACTCGTGCTAGGTGTTGACATAACTTGCATGAACACCAAAAGCACGAGAATGCCGGACCCGTTCGAATTAGCAAGTGAAACTGCACCAAAGCCATTGAATTCTCAGAACGCATTGCACCAGGAAAGGCGCCCAAGGAAAATTTTACAGGTCTATCAGCGCCGGGCCAAAATGCCGAAGGTCGTTCCAGCCGTCGTTGAACCAGAGCTTGACACTCGGATTCACAAGACCGAGTCCCTGGTGGGCAAGTATGATAATGTAGCCTTGATTGATGCCAACCTCTCAAATGCTACCGAATTTCCGTCCCTCCAGTGGAAGGCATACATGGAGAAATACTGCACTGCAGCTGGCAACCCCGCCAGCCGCCTGTTGCCTGAGTTCAGGGACCTTCAGACCTCGTCCCTGATGAACTTAAGAAATATTCCGGTCTTTGGCACCACCGGACCAATTTTGTAGTGTACACGCTTCCTCCTCAGCCGAATTCAGAATGGGTCCCTGTGGCTGACCCAGGAAATTCCCATTCACGTCGAAGACATTCATCGCCTCACGGGGCTTTCGCAGACGGGCGTCAATGTCTCGACGGCCTGTCAGACCTCCTCCAAGCACGCACGGAAGTCGGGCGATGCGGACTTCTATACCAAATATGGCACTCGCAGGGGGGGAAGGAGCCAAGATTGACCTCATTAACAAGCCTGAGATTCGATTCGCCTGTTACCTCATTGCCAGCAAGACAATGAGGCATTACACCAAGGGCGAATGCACTCTTGATACTATTTCTATTGATGAACATTGTGTCCAAGGCACTAGACTGAATTGGTGTTCGTTCTTGTTAAAGGAGTTTTTCGATGCGTGCGAGGAGAATTATAAGCATGCAACTACTTTTATTTATGGCTATTTGATTATTGCGTTCGCCATGTGGAAATGGCACACTCCACACATCTGGTTCCCAGTCGAGATCCCCGAGGGCTAGCCCCTTGCGATGAAATTCACTCCATGGCAGGTCTCAAATGACCCTAGTACCAAATTGGTGAATGCAGATGCGTTTCGGTCGTGGTACCGGCTAATGACGGATGTGGTGGCATGCCAGCAACGGGTGCCTAGGAACCTGTTGGACGACTATAGTGAGCAAGTATGGTTCGGGGTAAGTCACAAGCACACTTACCTCTAACCCACTTGCGTTCCGGCAGATACCTTCCGAATGACGCCACTAAAGTTTCAGCTAGATGATGCTACCTTCCATCATGAAGTCTGCTCATGGCCGGGGGTCACGAAGCACATGCGGGACGGGCTCCCCAGATACAATTTTGATAGGATGGCACCAGTGCAACAGCCTGCTGAGACGGCGGTGGCAGCGCCATCACAAGAAATCCCTGAACCGCTCATCCCCGTCGTCCGCCACTTCAACACCCAGGTACGGAATCTTAATGCGGCGACTCAGATTATTTCTAGCGGTGCTGCCCCCTTTCCTTTATTTTCTGAATTTCAGCTCATTCGCTCCACTTCGCATTCCCGCAGCACTCTGCTCACCTCCCCCATTCCCACTCCTCTGTTTACCTCTGCTGATCCACTTAGGACCCCGATGGGCGAGACGAGCGGGCCTAGAGATTCACCTAAGGCCCCCCAAGCTAAGAGGGCCCGCACCACCGAGGAAAATCTGGTGGTGGACCTCACTGCTGATGATCCACCACCGCCCCCAAGCACCAGGGTGCTGATTACTAAAGAAACCCTCATCGACCCATCTGAATTCATCAACATGCACTTCCACACACCCCCACCACACTCTCCACTGCTCCCTCCACCGTTCCTCCGCCTGCCACTTCATCCGCCCCGTCTAATTCCTCGGCTACGGTATCTGACCCCATTATCCGGGACCTCATGGGTGGGGTCTGCGGGGCTGAGGTTGACTCTAGTGCTGCCACAGTCCTACCACCGATTGACCCCGAGGTCGAACCCCACCCTCCCCTTACTGATATATTCACACAGTAGACACACATTGTGTCCACTTCTGCAGAGGCTCACCCCAAGCCAACAGTTCCTCCACAGCCGGCCCGCATTGATCAGCAAGCACTGCCGGATCCGAATATGGTGGACTCCGTGCATCCAGAGGCCACGCCCTTACCACCTCCCGAGCATTCCACTCGCCCAGTTGCCGGTGGGCAACCATTGCCGGAGTGAATGCCGACACAGAGTGCTTCTGGGACCGCCACCTTCCAGCTTGAGAATCTAGCTCAGCTATACTTAATCATTCAAAGGGCGGCCCAGCAGGCCGAAAGACTACATTTGGGACTCCAGCAGCAATGTGTCGAGCAACAACACCAAATTACCGCGCTTACTGAACAACGTGACCAACTCCGAACAGCACGGGAGCAGATGGCAGCCATGATCACCAACGCCACCCAGATGTTCTCCGAGTTCTGGCCATCTCTAGAACCTCATTATCCCATGCTGCCCCCCGAAATTGCTGCAGCCAGTTTCTCCAAGAAAGCTATCCACCTCCGAATTGTCTTTCAGGAATTACGCTAGGAGAATCATGAGCTTCGGGCAACGTTAGCAGCCCGTGTAGAGCCACCCGAGCCCGAGGTTGACTATTCAGCCCAGGTGGCCGCCAAGCAGAGCCAGGCAGCTCAGATGCAGCAAGCACTTCAATCCACGGCACGAGAGGCCCGTGACCTCCTAAAGGGCCTTCAGGAATGCTCCCTGGCCCTCACTGTGAAGACCCAGCTGATTTCAGCCCAACTCCAGCAGGTTTCCAGGGAAAGTCAAGAGGCTACTGACCCTGCTCGGCTGGATGAATTATACGCCCAGGCTGATGAACTTGAGGCATAGCTCCAACACACAGAGGCTTGTTCGGCGAAAACCAAACGCATCATTCGTGAGCTCCAGCTGCCCCTTCAATCTAGCGCCCGGGCCATACAACAGCTCGCAGCAGCAGCCGAGACCCAGATCAGCGCAATGTTTGGAGTTGCCCAACGCCCATTGAGGAAGCTGTTGTCACCAAGCTCACTGAGGACACAGACTTGCTTATCCAGGGGTGGCAGAAAGCCGTGTCGGCATTTACTGAGCTCAGAGCTAAAACGTTCCAAAGGGTCCCGGAGTTGGGGCCCTTGTTCGAACAGCCACCTGAAGATGCACAACAAGGACAGGAACAAGCTGAAGGTGCATAGCAGGAATGAGCACAGGATGAAAGCACACAGAGCGAACAGGGCACGGGTCAAGCAGGGCAATGGAGGTAGAAACCGTAATTTGTGATTGACTCGGGGATGAGTCAAGGACCTGTGGTCTGGGCCTGTTGGGGCCCTTGTTTTGAATATTTTAAATTTGGAACAACGGCCAGATTTTGGGGTTTTGGAACGAGGACACATGGCAGCCGCAACCAAGTCACAACCACATCAAACGGCGAAGCTACCAAGGTTGCGACGGAACAGGCACATAGAAGAGGAATCTAGATGCATAAGTGCAAATAAGGAGAAGATACAACAGAAAGAACGCAAGCGGAAAACATAGATAATCAGAGAAAAGCTAGAAGCAGCTGCAGAAGGACAGAAGAAGAACTAACAGTCGCGATAGCTGGTAAATAAATAGCAGTCACCTGGATGAACGAGGAGATGATTACACAGCAGAAGAGAGAAGAGCGCGACTAAAGGAGAAAACGCATGCTGCAGCAGGAATCCAGAGCATGTATGAGGTCTCTGTAGTTCCTAAGGTCTATTGATGTAGAATCTCTATTCCGCAAGGCATATGTATCAGATCTATAAGCCCTCTGCAAATCTATGTAACTGTAATTTGGCCAAGAACTTAATACCATTGCAGGTTGCTGTCTAGTTGTGTAATTCACATGCATGTGTGTTGGTTGAGATGCTTTAAAAATTTCATTTTCTTAATATCTGTATGTTCTCTGAATGATGTTGCGTGCGTGATTCTATCTATGCAATCTAATCACTGATGAGAATGAGTTGCGGATCTATTCCTTGCCCCTGGTCTATTCCCCTTCTGCATGTGGTCGCGGCACACCTCGGGTGAGACTCTACTCTCCAGGGTAGGGTGATAATGCCGGCGTGATCCTAGACTACAGTGAATTCCTTTGTTGGCCACAATCCCTGAACCTGGGTCTTTCCCACGAGACCTGATCACTCACCAACAATTCTCATACTCAAAGTATCTATTGAGTTCACCTATCCAATGTATGAGTCTTTACTTTCAAACCCATTATATCATGAAACTTCCACCCTTATATTACCTATATATTTCAAAAATGAGATCAAATGCTCGACTGGGTTCTTCCACCAAAACATCCTCTGATTCTGAGTCTGATATAGCTACAACATCTCCAATTTGTCTGGTTTCTAATTCTTCAATTGTCCTTCTCAATTCCTCCAATTCCTGGTTCCTCACATCTCTTCGTGGCAGCATCCTTAGGAGTTTTCTAAGCCTACGAGACTACCATTCACAAGCCTTTCTTTTGACACTGCCTCATTGCTTGTCTCTCAATAGACAAGAGAAAAAGTGAATCTCTTTCAAGTCTCCTTGCTACCACACTTGCGCATGAATTGATCTCATGGAACCCAACTAGCAAGAGAGAATTAGTTTTGATACTTCTTCAAATTCTCAACCAGAGCTGAAATTTGCTTTGATCCCACTTGATGCACCAAACATTTTCTATAATTCTGTGACTCACTACAAAATTGTGACACTATTAGAGTGCAACAACTATGGAAGTAGCTTACTTAAGAAATCATAGTAAGAAAATTCTATAGAACTAATTTGAAAGAATTAATAATGTAAAGAATAGGAAATAGGCGTTTACTTTTAGGCCACCTTTTATATCAACATTACTCCTCACTGCAAAGAGATTTTTTTTAATATATTAAAGGATATATGAATTGTGACCCTACTCATTGCCACCTCCAACCAAGAAATTCCATCAACCTTAATATTAAAAAAAGATACCCTCATATCCCCCATATCCTTAGGAAAACCACCCTCCCTATCCCTTAGAATATATATATATATATATCAAGCATTCCTTGGGTGGAAAAGTTTCAAAATTAAAACCCTTGCTACTATGATTTTCTCAATTTTTTCCATGAAGGTTTGTTTGTCAAGGGGTAAACAATTGGGTGGGTTATCCACTACCAACCCATGAGAACAAAATGCAATTGGAGGAGATTTATGACGACTTACATTTTTCCTTTGCTTGAATATTAATCTCCTAGAAATCTCCTATACAAGTTGATCATCTTTCCACATAAAATATCTAAACCCAAACATCATTTTCAAGGAATCCCCTTTTCTACTCTATAATTTTGACATGACCATTGGCTCTCTTTCCTTGCAATGAATTTATGGTAATGGTAGGGTATATTTTCTTCTCAACTCCTAGCATAGGCTCAAAAAATATTTTTATCTAGTGTTCCAATATCTCTAGAGGATCATTCATTATGTCTCCTTTCCTTTTCACCCAAAAATATTCGTGGGTGTCCCAATGGGCCAACAATTTTAACATGGTTATGAATACATCAATTTATTCACCTAAAGGGAATATCATAATAATCTAAAACTTGGTTAGTTCCATCTCTACACAACTTAGCTACAGTTTTGGTGGTCTAAGATTTTGTTCTTTCATTCATTTTATGGGCATTTAGATGCTTTCTGCCTCTCTACTCCATACCTGTAACAAGTAATGACATACTTATCCTTGCCTTTTCTAAACTCTCTGTCTCTGCCACATGGTTCTCTCCTTAGGAAATTTGACTTCTTAATGCTTTAGCTTATCTCCCTTTGCTAGAATGTCTCCTTACAACCTTTACTCTTTCTTTGCTTCTAAATTTTTTCCTCTGCAATTCTACTGCTAATTCCTATTCAACTTTTCCTCTACCTTGGAAGCAATCTGATATGCTTCATCCATGACTTGGAAAGAATGGGTACTCATCTCATCTTGAATTTGGACCTTCAATCCATTCACACACCTTGCTAAGCTTTGATACTGTGGCTCTTTTAGTCCTGATTTGGGAGTCATTTTGAAGAATTCTTTTGTATACTCCCACATAGATATCTATTTTTTATTCAAATTTTGTGCTTTCTCTGCCTAAACTTTGTTCATAATCAACAAGAAATAACTTCTCCTTGATTTTAATCACCATTTTCTTCCAATTCTTAATCTTCTCTTGGTGCTTTTCCACTCTGCCATTTTTCACAACATTGCAGCATAGTGCAGAATACCCTTTCAACATAGTTATTGTAAAAAAAACTATATTGGGGTATTGGACATTCTCATACTCAAAGTATGTATTGGGTTCACCTATCCAATGTATGAGCCTTCACTTTCAAACCCATTATAGCATGAAACTTCCACCCGTATATTACCTATATCTTTCAAAAATGAGATCAAATGCTCAACTGGGTTCTTCCACCCTAACATCCTCTGATTCTGAGTCTGATATAGCTTCAACATCTCCAATTTGTCTAGTTTCTAATTCTTCAATTTTCCTTCTCAATTCCTCCAATTCCTAGTTCCTCACATCTCTTCGTGGTGGCATCCTTAGGAGTTTTCTAAGCCTAGGATACTACCATTCACAAGCCTTTATTTTGACACTGCCTCATTGCTCGTCTCTCAATAGAAAAGAGAACAAATGAATCTCTTTCAGGTCTCCTTGCTACCACACTTGCGCATGAATTGATCTCATGGAACCCAACTAGCAAGGGAGAATTAGTTTTGATATTTCTGCAAATTCTCAACCAGAGCTGAACTTTGATTTGATCCCACTTGATGCACCAAACATTTTCTATAATTCAGTGACTAACTAAAAAATTGTGACACTATTAGAGTGCAACAACTATGGAAGTAGATTACTTAAGAAATCATATTTAGAAAATGCTATAGAACTAATTTGAAAGAATTAATAATGTAAAGAATAGGAAATAGGCATTTACTTTTAGGCCACCTTTTATATCAACATTACTCCTCACTGCAAAGATATTTTTTTTAATATATTAAAGGATATATGAATTGTGACCCTACTCATTTCCACCTCCAACCAAGAAATTCCATCAACCTTAATATTCAAAAAATATACCCTCATATCCCCCATATCCTTAGGAAAACCACCCTCCCTATCCCTTAGAATGAATATATATATATATATATATATATATATATATATATATATATATATATATAGAGAGAGAGAGAGAGAGAGAGAGAGAGAGAGAGAGAGAGAGAGATACATATCAAGCATTCCTTGGGTGGAAAAGTTTCAAAATTAAAACCCTTGCTACTATGGTTTTTTTAATTTTTTCCATGAAGGTTTGTTTGTAAAGGGGTAGACAATTGGGTGGGTTATCCACTACGAACCCATGAGAACAAAATGAAATTGAAGGAGATCTATGATGACTTACATTTTTCCTTTGCTTGAATATTAATCTCCTAGCAATCTCCTATACAAGTTGATCATCTTTCCACATAAAATATTTATGCCCAAACATCATTTTCAAGGACTCCCCTTTTCTACTCTATAATTTTGACATGCCCATTCGCTCTCTTTCCTTGAAATGAATTTATGGTAATGGTAGGGTATATTTTCTTCTCAACTCCTAGCATAGGTTCAAAAAATATTTTTATCTAGCGTTCCCATATCTTGAGGGGATCATTCATTATGTCTCCTTTCCTTTTCACCCAAAAATATTCGTGGGTGTCCCAATGGGCCAACAATTTTAACATGGCCATGAATACATCAATTTATTCATCTAAAGGGAATATCATAACAATCAAAAACTTGGTTAGTTCCATCTCTACACAACTTAGCTACAATTTTGGTGGTCTAAGATTATGTTCCTTCATTCATTTTATGGGCATTTAGATGCTTTTTTCATGTTTACTCCATACCTATAACAAGTAGTGACATACTTATCCTTGCCTTTTCTAAACTCTCTGCCTCTTCCACATGGTTCTCTCCTTAGGAAAATTGACTTCTTAATGCTTTAGCTTATCTCCCTTCACTAGAATTTCTCCTTACAACCTTTACTCTTTCTTTGCTTCTAAATTTTTTCCTCTGCAATTCTACTGCTACTTCCTATTCAACTTTTCCTCTACCTTGGAAGCAATCTGATATGCTTCATCCATGATTTGGAAAGAATGGGTACTCATCTGATCTTGAATCTGGACCTTCAATCCATTCACACACCTTGCTAAGATTTGATACTGTGGCTCTTTTAGTCTTGATTCGGGACTCATTTTGAACAATTATTTTGTATACTCCCAGATAGATATCTATTTTTTATTCAAATTTTGTGCTTTCTCTGCATAAAATTTGTTCATAATCAACAAGAAAGAAATTTTCCTTGATTTTACTCACCATTTTCTATCAATTCTTAATCTTCTCCTGGTGCTTGTCCACTCTGCCATTTTCCACAACATTTCAGCATAGTGCAGGATACCCTTTCAACTTAGTTATTGTAAAACGAACTATATTGGGGTATTGGACATTCTTGTTGGGGCCCTTGTTTTGAATATTTTGAATTTGGAACAACGGCCAGATTTTGGGGTTGCGGAACAAGGACACACGACAACCACAACCAAGTCGCAACCACATCAAACGGCGGAGCTACCAAGGTTGCGATGGAACAGGCACATAGCGGAGGAAAATAGATGCATAAGTGCAGATAAGGAGAAGATACAACAGAAAGAATGCAAGCGGAACACACAGATAATCAGAGAAAAGCTAGAAGCAGCTGGAGAAGGACAGAAGAAGAACTAATAGTCGCGACAGCGGGTAAATAAATAGCAGTCACCCGTATGAATGAGGAGATGATTACATAGCAGAAGAGAGAAGAGCGCGACTAAAGGAGAAAACGCATGTTGCAGTAGGAATCCAGAGCATGTATGAGGTCTCTGTAGTTCCTAGGGTCTATTGATGTAGAATATATGTTCCGCAAGGCATATTTATCAGATCTGTAAGCCCTCTGCAAAGCTATGTAACTGGAATTTGGCCAAGAACTTAATACCATTGCAGGTTTTTGTCTAGTTGTGTGATTCGCATGCATGTGTGTTGGTTGAGATGCTTTAAAAATTTCATTCACTTAATATCTGTATGTTCTCTAAATGATGTTGCGTGCGTGATTCTATCTATGCAATCTAATCACTGATGAGAATGAGTTGCGGATCTGTTCCTTGCCCCTGGTCTATTCCCCTTCTGCATGTGGTCGTGGCATGCCTCGGGTGAGACTCTCTACTCTCTAGAGTAGGGTGATAATGCCGGCGTGATCCTAGACTACAACGGATTCCTTTGTTGGCCACAATCCCTGAACCTGGGTCTTGCCCGCGAGACCTGATCACTCGCCAACAAATGGTTCTATTGTCGGGACCTGCATGATATGAGGGGATCTAGATCATGGTATCGCGGATCTTCGAAAGGGAGATACAGTGATGGTGGGATAATCTTTTAGACCAGTTCATTGCTCAGCAAGCGGAGTTGATCAAGCAAAAGGAAGAAGCGATCAAGGATCTCGTCCTTTTCTCGGATTCAGCCAGTGATACGTACGAAATATTCTGGGGAAAATTCCCTAATGACCTCTACAATTGGTTGCGGAGGTTGCAGACGAAGGTGCCTCGAGACGGCTCGTGGAAGATAAACCGCAGGTGGGTGCACAGAGATCTGGTGGCTCTGCATCGGTTGAACACCGAGTTGACCCGCGCGGTCGATTTTTGGGTGGAGACCACGGTGGAAGGATACATTGTGGAGTTTGCTGCTAAGTGCTATCAGTCCTTCTCGAAGGCCGAGGCTACCTTTCGCTCCGGGCTCAGAGGGAAGCTGCTTAAGGAGATTCCGCTGTGGATTAAAGCTCTGATGGTGGATGAAGGGTTGATAGAATTCTGCAAGACAAGTATGGAAGCGTAAACCACCGGTGCTGGGGGAAGGTTTGAAGGGATAAATGCTACGTAAAGTGTGACGCGGGGAGTGGGGAATGGATGCTGAGGCTGCAAGGACGCTGAGGGAGCGACGTGCACATCGGCGGGCACAGATTGCCGATAGGTGGCGAAGAAGGGTGATGCGAGATTTGAAGAGATGAGAGATCGAGAGGAAGAATCGGAAGGAGGCAGCTCAGAGGGTAGGAAGTATGGACGCGGATACTCAGGGACGATAAGGGACTGCTGTGGGAGTACGATGGGTGCATGGGAGCCCAGCTAAGCGAGCACGCGAGACAGTGAATGACGAAGATGATGGAGGTGTGCAGCCCGATGAAAGTTCCGATGGTGAATGGTACATTGTGATGCAGCAGTTGTTTCAAGAGCGGATGGCATTCAGTTCTCCAGCCTGTCATACTCCCCCCAATCGGCATGGCCAGGATCCCTACCTTCCCCTAGTACTTTATCAACCTTTGAGTAATATTTTACTTAAATTTCAAGCATTGAGTCAATTGAAGAGTAGTTCAGTGTCGATGGCAACACCCGTTAGTAGCAGTAGCACTAGTAGTATTGCGTTCCCAAGTGGAACAGTCACGCAACCAGGACCCTGAGGATTTATCCTGGTCAACCTGCCGCAAGAGAACATGGCTGGGTCTTTTACCCGAAATCCCAAGTTCTCGGGCCGGGGTAATGATGATGTAGAGCAACACTGGTATCTATGTGAAGCCATTTGGAGGGTTCGGCAGACGCCGGACGCCGGGAAAATAATAGAGTTCCAAACCACGCTCAGAGAGAGGGCTCTGCGATGTTTCATCAAGTGGTCTGAGGCCCACCTGAATCCCGTCATCGCAGACGTGAAGCGAGATTTTGTCTGGGAATTTAAGCTTCCCCAGACGGACCAATAGGGTCTGTCCGAGCTCTGGGAAATTAAACAGAAGGAAGGAGAAACTGCATGGGAGCTAATGTGGTGATTCAAGGATACGATCGGGAAACACAGTTACCTGATCTACCCGAACCATCAGAGGGACTGGTTCATCAAGGCTCTGCTTCCCTTGACGCGAACCCCCCTCACCGAACAGAAGATCGACAATCTGCAGGACGCTTTGGAACAGGCCATGAAGATCGAGGCCATGACAGGCTACCCTCAGGAATATCGGGGAGGGCCGGCCCCGCAGGATCCCTCCTTGGTGGGGTTGCAGCATCAGATAGCTAGCCTGACCGAAAATCTCAAGGAGATACAGCCGGTCAGACCAGCCAGGCCGAACGTTTGGTGCACTCAATGCTTGGTTGAAGGCCATGTCGCAACTGAGTGTCCGCGGTTGCGTGGCGCAGGGGTGGGACCCTCGGTCGCGGCAATTCAAGGGGGGCCACCCGCGGGGGGTGGCGCGGCGCTGAACCCACAAGAAGTATACCAGATGCAACAGCCGTATGCAGGGTTCCCCTCCCAACTCAACCCAGCCACCACGGAGTATTGTGAGATTTTCCAGATGGTAGGACATCCGCCTCGGATATGCCCGATCCTACAGAAGTATTCCAACATGCCAAACAATGCATATTGTGAGTTTTGCGCTTCCACGTCTCACAACATGGAGCAATGTTGGGTTCTCGACGCACTCGCGGACCAGTTGGATGGACCCTCCTATAGGGTGAATGAGGCTCCTAGAGGAAGAGGGGGAGGGGCGCGTGGAGGTCGCGCTGGGGCCCGCGGGCCGGTGAAATGCTATAAATGTGACCAGGAGGGCCATGTGGCTTGCGAATGTCCCCTCCCTCGCCATCAGTGGTGTTCCCAGTGCCGAGTAAACACCCATGCGACAGAAGACTGTCCCGAGCTCATCAAAAAGTGGGAAGAACGTGCACGGCAGAGGGGCATGAACTTGGTAAATGCCGAGCCACGGGTGGCCACGACTCCGGCCATGCAGAACGTCATTATTGTGACGAGGGGCGGTAAGAAAACGGGGGAGGACACTCGTGGAAAGGAGTCAGCACCAGTTGTCAGGCCAGCCTCCACGCACCGGGTAATCAGACCAGAGGCGTAGAGGAAGTATTTTCAGGAGGCGGTTGAGGCATTTGCTCAGCTGCGCGAAGCGGAAGGCCTGGAGGCACCCCTGTCGACAGATCCTGGGCCACAACACGCCCCAGGAACCCTGATGGAAGAATGGCTCCAACTATTCCTCAAGATTGTTGACCGTGCTGCTCTGCGGCAGCAGCTCAAGTGTATTTTGGAAGGGGTGCTGCAGGGGAGGACAGGACTGGGGGAACCGAGGGACCCAACCCCCCAATCGGTGCAGCACATCAAGCGAAATAAGCGACAAATGGGTAAAGAGTTCCGGCTCAATACGCAGGTTGGGGGATTCCAAATCAGCGACACCATGCTTGATTTAGGGTCTGACATCAACATCCTGCCGCGCAAGACGTGGGAGGCTCCCGGAAAGCCACGGCTGGCCTACTCGCCCATCCAACTCAGGATGGTGAACCAGTACTGCATTCTGCCGATTGGCCGACTCGAAGGTGCCGAGGTCGACATTGTGGGGGTAAAGACTTACACCGATTTTGAGGTCATTGATATTAGGGGAGACAAGGATCCTTACCCCGCCCTGTTAGGCATTGATTGGGCCTTTGAGAATTATGCTATCAACGACCTCAAAAAGGAGCTGATGATCTTTGAAGATGGGGAGGTTCGGGTCACTCAGCCCCTCGACCCATATCAAGGCTCGAGGTATACCGAAACGGTGGATAACCGGGAGGATGCTCGGATTATGGACCACCTCTAAAAGATGACTGCAGGGAAGCGGGAAGATTATATTAACCCGACCGCGACTGGCTCTGTCAGTTGGCGGAGTGTCCAGAGCTCAGAGCTGGGATCCGAACTCACGTGGGAAGACTGGCAGTAGGGGGGGTACGAGACCAGCACGTGGATATGTGCCCATGTTGGCCACGTCAGTTGGATTGGTGCTGAGTTCAGAGAATACCCCACCCTGTCAAACATGCAAGTTGAGGACATCGTGCCGGAAGGGAGCAGACTACCCCTTTTGGACGTCGCACTACAGTCTACAGTAGCCCGGTGGTGGAAAAATCACTGCAATACCTTGTCGCGGTTGAGTAGTGTGGCGGATGCGTTGTGGGTGTGGTTCAAAGAATACCTTTATTACCAAGGTCGAGGACATCGTGCCGGAAGGGAGCAGACTACCCCTTTTGGACGTTGCACTACAGTCTACAACAGCCCGGTGGTGGAAAAATCACTGCAATACCTTGTCGCGGTTGAGTAGTGTGGCGGATGCGTTGTGGGTGTGGTTCAAAGAAGATGAAGGCCCTTGAAGCAGGTAGCGGTACTCTGGGACTTCCAATCCGCAAGACCACTTACGGACTTGTGAGGAGCAGTGGCAAAGTATAGGATACCCGGAAGAGCTATGGGTTCATGGGTTTGTCCACTCTTTAAACACCATCCCCCATGCATGGTACTTGGAGGAAGAACGGAAACGAGGGACCAGTTCTTGGATGGAAGTCGCGCGCAAATTTGTGCGGTGTTTCTCTTTCGTGGGCGACACAGAGTTGGAATCTCAGGCTTTGCATGCTATCAGGGCAGTACTTTTTTTTCGCGATTCGTAGATCGACTGCTGCACGCTGCCCGCCCATCCCGAGGCCGTGCAAGAGTTGGTTTGCGAAAGGATTGATGGCGATTCAGAGGAT
Organism: Pinus albicaulis; assembly: GCA_034641835.2. Classification (NCBI taxonomy): domain Eukaryota; kingdom Viridiplantae; phylum Streptophyta; class Pinopsida; order Pinales; family Pinaceae; genus Pinus; species Pinus albicaulis. Next base: position 110,174,145 of record CM076572.1, read on the forward strand.
GATGGTCTGGAAGACCTGAGGCACCTGTATTTTGAAGAGAAGGAAGGAGAGCGGAACGTTAACGAAGAGACGGCCATCGAAGGGGTCCATTTACGACCGCTGAAGACAAAGAAGCTAAACATTGGTACGAAGGAGAAGCCTAAGTTGGCTACAGTGGGCGATTACTCAGACGAGGAGATGACCAAAGAGATTTTCAGCCTCCCCCAGGAATATGAGGATTTTTTCCCCTCGTCGGTCGCAGATCTGAAGGGCATCAAAGGCGATCTTGGTGAAATGCGCATCGTGCTGAAACCGGGTGCCAGGCCTATGAAGCACCGACCCTACCGGTAGAACCCGCGAGTTAAAGAGAAGGTTAAGATGGAAATCGACAAGATGCTGGCCGCGGGTCTAATCTTTCCCGTGGAGGAAGCAGAGTGGGTGAGCCCTATCGTCATCCAGAATAAGAAGGACAAGGTAGAGATACGAGTTTGTGTCGATTATCGCAGTCTGAACAATGCCTGCATTCATGATCCGTTCCCCACCCCTTTCAGCGACTAAGTGTTGGACCATGTTGCGGGGAACGAAGCCTACTCCTTCACTAATGGCTTCTCGGGCTACCATCAGGTGCGTATCGCGGAAGAAGATAAGTCAAAGACAACCTTCACCACTGAATGGGGGTCATTCGCATACCACATCATGCCGTTTGGCTTGAAGAATGCTCCGGCCGTGTTTTCTCGGATTGTCATCGCCGCCTTCCGGGAGTACCTTCACAAGTTCCTGGAAGTCTACATGGATGACTGGACTGTCTACAGTTTATTGAAGAAACACGCTACCCTGTTGCAGGTCATGTTTGATCGGTGCCGCCAGCTGCAGATTTCCTTGAATTTAAAGAAATGTATTTTTTCTGTTCCGTTCGGCACGTTGTTGGGACACGTGGTATGCAAGCAAGGGGTCTGCGTCGACCCCTCCAAGGTTGCGGCGATCGTACACATGGAAGCCCTCGAGATGGTGAACCAGTTGCGGGCATTGCTCGGGCACACGGGATACTACAGGAGGTTTATCCGCAACTATGCCAAGATCACTGCTCCATTAGAACAACTTTTGCGAAAGTCCACAGTCTTTCAGTGGACGGAGGAGTGTTAGGTAGCCCTGGACACCCTCAAGGAAAAGATGGCGTCCGCGCCTATTCTGGTTCATCCTGATTGGGATAATCAGTTCCATGTGCATATCGACGCTTCCGGTATTGCACTTGGGGCTGTCTTGGCACAACCCGGCGATACAACAGTTGACCACCTGGTATACTTCGCCAGCCGCAAATTTTCCAATGCGGAAAAGAATTATACCACGACCGAAAGGGAGGCGCTGGCGATGGTGTACTCTCTTCAGAAGTTCCGCCACTATCTTCTAGGGGGCAAGTTCAAGTTCTCCACGGACCACTCTGCCCTGAAGTACCTGGTCAATAAGCCTGTTCTGGAAGGATGGATTTGCCGTTGGCTTCTGCTCTTTCAAGAATTCACGTTCGAGGTAATCGTCAAGCCCGGGAGGTTGAATGTCGGGCCTGATCACCTATCCAGGTTGGAGACGGGGGAGAATGATGGCTCCCTTGATGATCAGCTGCCAGACACCGACCTCTTCCAAGTCGAAGCTGTACGAGATTACTTGGTCGACATTGCCGCCTATCTAACCACGGGGCAATGCCCTCAGGATTACACCCCGCTGCAGAAATGGCATTTGGTCATCCATTCCGCCGCCTACCAATTGATCGCGGGGCAGCTATACAAACTGGGCCTCGATGAGGTTCTGCGCAGATGCGTCCTTGACCACGAACGGGAAGCGGTCATGTGGGAATGTCACAGCGATGTTGCGGGAGGGCATGTCGGTGCGAAACCCACCGCAAGAAAGGTGCTCCAAGCTGGCCTGTGGTGGCCGACAGTACATACCGATTGTAAGGCCTATGTGAAGCGGTGCGACGCTGCCAGCAGACAAGCAGGCCCTCTCACCGAGACGAGCTTTCGTTACACCCAGTGCATGTGTTGCGGTCGTTCGAGAAGTGGGCTGTCAATTTCATGGGGCCCATAGCTCCGGTCGCCAGACACTCCAAGGCCCGGTACATCATTACCGCCACGGATTACCTCACCGGGTGGGCTGAGGGAGCCACGGTACGCGACTACATAGTGGATACCACCGCCCGGTTCATTTTTGAGCACATCATTTGCTGTTTTGGCTGCCCGCAAAGTTTAACCAGTGATCAGGGTACGCACTTTATTAATGCCATGGTCAAGTCACTGCTGGACACCTTCATGGTTCTGCATCACAAGAGTAGCCCGTATCACCCGCAGGCTAATGGTACGGTGGAAGCCTTCAATAATATTCTTGAGAAAGGCTTGAATAAGATTTGCAATGCCAAGCGTGATGATTGGGACGAGCGCCTATCAGCGGCCTTATGGGCCTATCGAACTATGGTGAAGCACTTGACCAATCAAACACCGTTCCAGCTCGTGTACGGCCAGTAGGTTGTGATCCCCGCCGAGTTTATAGTACCAAGCCTATTGATCGCCACGTCTCTGAAGTTTTCGGAAGAGGCCTCCCTCCAGGAGCGCCTCCATGAATTACAGGAACTGGATGAGGCCCGCTTCCTGGCCAAATTCCACCAGAAGATTCAGAAGGACCGGCAGAAAGTGTGGCACAACCGCCACATTAAGAACAAAACCTTCCAAGTTGGCGGCAAAGTTATTTTATACGACAGTAGGTTCCAAAAGTTCCCGGGAAAGCTACAGATGCACTGGTTGGGACCCTACTTCGTTATCGAGATTCGCGACTCTGGAGCCGTTCGGTTGGCACAGCTGGACGGTACGGTTCTGCCTGCGTGGGTGAATGGCGCACGCCTGAAACCCTACCAGGAGTAAGTACCTTTCATTTCTCATCAATAACTCTCGCACCCGAGAGCACCCGTAGTGTAGCATAGTTGAATAACTCTCCCGCAACCGGGATGAGCGTAGGAGGTATTTTCTGTTCATAGGTAGTGTGTCAATAACCACTCAGTTGCAAGGTCTGCACCGCAACCGACTATGGTTGGGGCGATGCCGGTCCAGCATGTCATCCCTGTAGGATCCGTACTAGTCTCCACGTCAGTCCAGCTCAGTCCACCCACGTACTTGTGTCAGTCTGTAGGATCGCCTAGATCTGCAACATTAATTACCATACTTAGCAGCGACCACGCCGTCATCATTTTGCCTTCACCCTCAGTAACTTTAGCCGTCGCATCTGCCCATTTCCCCATGCCACCGTCAGCAACTGTCACAGCACTCATTAGCATGCGATTGATAGCACGATTATCGCAGAAATAATGCCAGCAGAAATTAATTCGTTAGAGGGTCTCATCATCTCCACTCGTGCCAGGTGCTGACATAACTTGCATGAACACCAAAAGCACGAGAATGCTGGACCCGTTCGAATTAGCAAGTGCAGCTGCACCAGAGCCATTGAATTCTCAGAACGCATTGCACCAGGAAAGGCGCCCAAGGAAAATTTTACAGGTCTATCAGCGCCGAGCCAAAATGCCGAAGGCCGTCCCAGCCATCGTTGAACCAGAGCTTGACACTCGAATTCACAAGACCGAGTCCCTGGCATGGAAAATTTTAGGGGCTAATATTCATAGGTGGGCTAATTTTCCATGGTTTTTCAAAAAAAAAAATCGCCAATTTCCATTTTTTTGTAAAAATAATTCGCCCAAATTTTACAATATAAAATTATTTTACCTTAAAAATAGCCAACCTTATATAGACACTATATATAAAATCATTATAAATTTGTATAATCTTACAAATACATCAATAAAATTTTATAGTTCACATATTAGGGACTAGTGAAATTCGCCAACATTTTAAACTTCAAGATAATTTTCAATCCTTAAAATTATCCCTGGTCCCTGGTGGGCAAGTATGATAATGCAGCCTTGATTGATTCCAACCTCTCAAATGCTGCCGAATTTCCGTCCCTCCAGCGACAGGCATACATGGAGCAATACTGCACTGCAGCCGGCAACCCCGCTAGCCGCCTGTTGCCTGAGTTCAGGGGCCTTCAGACCTCGTCCCTGATGAACTTAAGAAATCTTCCGGTCTTTGGCACCATCGGACCAGTTCTGCAGTGTACATGCTTCCTCCTCAGCCGAATTCAGAATGGGTCCCTGTGGCTGACCCAGGAAATTCCCATTCACGCCGAAGACATTCATCGCCTCACAGGGCTTTCGCAGACGAGCGCCGACGTCTCGACAGCCTGTCAGACCTCCTCCAAGCGCGCAAAGAAGTCGGGCGATGCGGAATTCTATACCAAATATGGCACTCGCAGGGGGGGGGGAAGGAGCCAAGATCGACCTCATTAACAAGCCCGAGATTCGATTCGCCTGTTACCTCATTGCCAGCAAGACAATGAGGCATTACACCAAGGGCGAATGCACTCTTGATACTATTTCTATTGCTGAACATTGTGTCCAAGGCACCAGACTGAATTGGTGTTCATTCTTGTGAAAGGAGTTGTTCGATGTGTGCGAGGAGAATTATAAGCGCGCAACTACTTTTATTTATGGCTATTTGATTATTGCTTTCGCCATGTGGAAATGGCACACTCCACACATCCGGTTCCCAGCCGAGATCCCTGAGGGCCAGCCCCTCGCGATGAAATTCACTCCATGGCAGGTCTCAAATGACCCCAGTACCAAATTGGTGAATGCAGATGCGTTTCAGTCGTGGTACCGGCTAATGACGGATGTGGTGGCATGCCAGCAATGCGTGCCCAGGAACCTGTTGGACGACTATAGTGAGCAAGTATGGTTCGGGGTAAGTCACAAGCACACTTACCTCCGACCCACTTGCATTCCGGTAGATACCTTCCGAATGACGCCACTGAAGTTTCAGCTGGATGATGCTACCTTCCATCATGAAGTCTGCTCATGGCCGGGGGTCATGAAGCACATGCCGGACAGGATCCCCAGATACAATTTTGACAGGATGGCACCGGTGCAACAGCCTGCTGAAACGGTGGTGGCAGCGCCATCACAAGAAATCCCTGAACCGCTCATCCCCGTCGTCCACCACTTCAACACCCAGGTACGGAATCTTAATGCGACGACTCAGATTATTTCTAGCGGGGCTGCCCACTTTCCTTTATTTTCTGAATTTCAGCTCATTCGCTCCACTTCGCACTCCCGCACCACTCTGCTCACCTCCCCCATTCCCACTCCTCTGTTTACCTCTTCTGATCCACTCAGGACCCCGATGGGCAAGACGAGCGGGCCTAGAGATTCACCCGAGGCCCCCCAAGCTAAGAGGGCCCGCACCACCGAGGCAAATCCAGTGGTGGACCTCACTGCTGATGATCCAACACTGCCCTCAAGCACCGGGGTGCTGATTACTGAAGAACCCCTCATCGACCCATCCGAATTCATCAACATGTGCTTTCCACACACCCCCACCACACTCTCCACTGCTCCCTCCACCGTTCCTCCGCCTACCACTTCATCCGTCCCGTCTAATTCCTCGGCTACGGTATCTGACCCCATTATCGGGGACCTCATGGGTGGGGAACGCGGGGCTGAGGTTGACTCTGGTGCTGCCACAGTCCTACCACCGATTGACCCCGAGGTTGAACCCCACCCTCCCCTTACTGATATATTCACACAGCAGACACACATTGTGTCCACTTCTGCAGAGGCTCACCCCAAGCCAACAGTTCCTCCACAACCGGCCCGCATTGATTAGCAAGCACCGCCGGATCCGAATATGGCGGACTTCGTGCATCCAGAGGCCACGCCCTTACCACCTCCTGAGCATTCCACTCGCCTAGTTGCCGGTGGGCAACCATTGCCGGAGCGAATGCCGACGCAAAGTGCTTCTGGGACCACCACCTTCCAGCCTGAGAATCTAGCTCAGCTGTACTTACTGATTCAAAGGGCGGCCCAGCAGGCCGAAAGACTACATTTGGGACTCCAGCAGCAATGTGCCGAGAAGCAACACCAAATTTCCGCGCTTACTGAATAGCGTGACCAACTCCGAACAACACGGGAGAAGATGGAAGCCACGATCACCAACGCCACCCATATGTTCTCCGAGTTTTGGCCATCTCTATAACCTCATTATCCCATGCTGCCCCCCGAAATTGCTGCGGCCAATTTCTCCGAGCAAGCTATCCACCTCCAAATTGTCTTTCAGGAATTACGCTGGGAGAATCATGAGCTTCGGGCAGCGTTAGCAGCTCGTGCAGAGCCGCCCGAGCCCGAGGTTGACTATTCAGCCCAGGTGGCCGCTAAGCAGAGCCAGGCAGCTTAGATGCAGGAAGCACTTCAATCCACGGCACGAGAGGCCCGTGACCTCCTGAAGGGCCTTCAGGAATGCTCCCTGGCCCTCACTGTGAAGACCTAGCCGATTTCAGCCCAACTCCAGCAGGTTTCCAGGGAAATTCAAGAGGCTACTGACCCCGCTCGGCTGGATGAATTATACGCCCAGGCTGATGAACTTGAGGCACAACTCCAACACACAGAGGCTTGTTTGGCGGAGGCCAAATGCATCATTCGTGAGCTCCAGTCGCCCCTTCAATCTAGCGCCCGGGCCATACAACAGCTCGCAGCAGCAGCCGAGACCCAGATCAGCGCAATGTTTGGAGTTGTCCCAATGCTCATTGAGGAAGCTGCTGTCACCAAGCTCGCTGAGGACATGGACTTGCTTATCCAGGGGTGGAAAAAAGCCATGTCAGCATTTACTGAGCTCAGAGCTACAGCATTCCAAAGGGTCCCGGAGTTGGGGCCCTTGTTTGAACAGCCGCCTGAAGACGCACAACGAGGACAGGAACAAGCTGAAGGTGCACAGCAGGAATGAGCACAGGATGAAAGCACACAGGGCGAACAGGGCACGGGGTCAAGCAGGGAAATGGAGGTAGAAACCGTAATTTGTGATTGACTCGGGGACGAGTCAAGGACCTATGGTCGGGGCCTGTTGGGGCCCTTGTTTTGAAAAACCTTGTTTTGAATATTTTAAATTTGGAACAACGGCCAGATTCTGGGGTTGCGGAACGAGGACACATGGTAGCCGCAACCAAGTCACCACAACCAAGTCGCAACCACATCAAACGGCAAAGTTACCAAGGTTGCGACGGAACAGGCACATAGCGGAGGAAACTAGATGCATAAGTGCAAATAAGGAGAAGATACAACAGAAAGAACGCAAGTGGAACACACAGGTAATCAGAGAAAATCTAGAAGCAGCTGCAGAAGGACAGAAGAAGAACTAATAGTCGCGACAGCGGGTAAATAAATAGCAGTCACCTGGATGAACAAAGAGATGATTACACAGCAGAAGAGAGAAGAGCACGACTAAAGGAGAAAACGCATGCTGCAGCAGGAATCCAGAGCATGTATGAGGTCTTTGTAGTTCCTAGGGTCTATTGATGTAGAATCTCTGTTCCGCAAGGAATATGTATCAGATCTGTAAGCCCTCTGCAAAGCTATGTAACTGGAATTTGGCCAAGAACTTAATACCATTGCAGGTTGTTGTCTAGTTGTGTGATTCACATGCATGTGTGTTGGTTGAGATGATTTAAAAATTTTGTTTGCTTAATATCTGTATGTTCTCTGAATGATGTTGCGTGCGTGATTCTATCTATGCAATCTAATCACTGATGAGAATGAGTTGCGGATCTGTTCCTTGCCCCTGGTCTATTCCCCTTCTGCATGTGGTCACGACACGCCTCGGGTGAGACTCTCTACTCTCCAGAGTAGGGTGATAATGCCGGCATGATCATAGACAACAACGAATTCCTTTTTTGGCCACAATCCCTGAACCTGGGTCTTGCCTGCAAGACCTGATCACTCGCCAACAATTCTCATACTCAAAGTATCTATTGAGTTCACCTATCCAATGTATGGGTCTTTACTTTCAAACCCATTATAGCATGAAACTTCCACCCTTATATTACCTATATCTTTCAAAAATGAGATCAAATGCTCAACTGGGTTCTTCCACCAAAACATCCTCTGATTCTGAGTCTGATATAGCTACAACATCTCCAATTTGTCTTGTTTCTAATTCTTCAATTGTCCTTCTCAATTCCTCCAATTCCTGGTTCCTCACATCTCTTCGTGGCAGCATCCTTAAGATTTTTCTAAGCCTACGAGACTACCATTCACAAGCCTTTCTTTTGACGCTGTCTCATTGCTTGTCTCTCAATAGACAAGAGAAAAAGTGAATCTCTTTCAGGTCTCCTTGCTACCACACTTGCGCATGAATTGATCTCATGGAACCCAACTAGCAAGAGAGAATTAGTTTTGATACTTCTTCAAATTCTCAACCAGAGCTGAACTTTTCTTTGATCCCACTTGATGCACCAAAAATTTTCTATAATTCTGTGACTCACTACAAAATTGTGACACTATTAGAGTGCAACAACTATGGAAGTATCTTACTTAAGCAATCATAGTAAGAAAATTCTATAGAACTAATTTGAAAGAATTAATATTGTAAAGAATAGGAAATAGGCGTTTAATTTTAGGCCACCTTTTATATCAACATTACTCCTCACTGCAAAGAGATTTTTTTTAATATATTAAAGGATATATGAATTGTGACCCTACTCATTGCCACCTCCAACCAAGAAATTCCATCAACGATAATATTAAAAAAAAGATACCCTCATATCCCCCATATCCTTAGGAAGACTAAGCTCCATATCACTTAGAACATATATATATATATATATATATATATATATATATATATATATATATATATATATATATATATATATATATATATATATATCAAGCATTCCTTGGGTGGAAAAGTTTCAAAATTAAAACCCTTGCTACTATGGTTTTCTCAATTTTTTCCATGAAGGTTTGTTTGTCAAGGGGTAAAAAATTGGGTGGGTTATCCACTACCAACCCATGAGAACAAAATGCAATTGGAGGAGATTTATGATGACTTACATTTTTCCTTTGCTTGAATATTAATCTCCTAGAAATCTCCTATACAAGTTGATCATCTTTCCACATAAAATATCTATACCCAAACATAATTTTCAAGGACTCCCCTTTTCTACTCTATAATTTTGACATGACCATTGGCTCTCTTTCCTTGCAATGAATTTATGGTAATGGTAGGGTATATTTTCTTCTCAACTCCTAGCATAGGCTCAAAAAATATTTTTATCTAGTGTTCCCATATCTCTAGAGGATCATTCATTATGTCTCCTTTCCTTTTCACCCAAAAATATTCGTGGGTGTCCCAATGGGCCAACAATTTTAACATGGTCATGAATACATCAATTTATTCACCTAAAGGGAATATCATAATAATCTAAAACTTGGTTAGTTCCATCTCTACACAACTTAGCTACAATTTTGGTGGTCTAAGATTTTGTTCTTTCATTCATTTTATGGGCATTTAGATGCTTTCTGCCTCTCTACTCCATACCTGTAACAAGTAATGACATACTTATCCTTGCCTTTTATAAACTCTCTGCCTCTGCCACATGGTTCTCTCCTTAGGAAATTTGACTTCTTAATGCTTCAGCTTATCACCCTTCGCTAGAATGTCTCCTTACAACCTTTGCTCTTTCTTTGCTTCTAAATTTTTTCCTCTGCAATTCTACTGCTACTTCCTATTCAACTTTTCCTCTACTTTGGAAGAAATCTGATATGCTTCATCCATGACTTGGAAAGAATGCGTACTCATCTCATCTTCAATCTGGACCTTCAATCCATTCACACACCTTGCTAAGCTTTGATACTGTGGCTCTTTTAGTCCTGATTTGGGAGTCATTTTGAAGAATTATTTCGTATACTCCCACAAAGATATCTATTTTTGATTCAAATTTTGTGCTTTCTCTGCCTAAACTTTGTTCATAATCAACAAGAAATAACTTCTCCTTGATTTTAATCACCATTTTCTTCCAATTCTTAATCTTCTCTTGGTGCTTTTCCACTCTGCCATTTTGCACAACATTGCAGCATAGTGCAGAATACCCTTTCAACATAGTTATTGTAAAACAAACTATATTGGGGTATTGGACATTCTCATACTCAAAGTATGTATTGCGTTCACCTATCCAATGTATGAGCCTTCACTTTCAAACCCATTATAGCATGAAACTTTCACCCGTATGTTACCTATATCTTTCAAAAATGAGATCAAATGCTCAACTGGGTTCTTCCACCCTAACATCCTCTAATTCTGAGTTTGATATAGCTACAACATCTCCAATTTGTCTAGTTTCTAATTCTTCAATTGTCCTTCTCAATTCGTCCAATTCCTAGTTCCTCACATCTCTTCATGGTGGCATCCTTAGGAGTTTTCTAAGCCTACGAGACTACCATTCACAAGCCTTTATTTTGACATTGCCTCATTGCTCGTCTCTCAATAGAAAAGAGAACAAATGAATCTCTTTCAGGTCTCCTTGCTACCACACTTGTGCATGAATTGATCTCATGGAACCCAACTAGCAAGGGATAATTAGTTTTGATATTTCTGCAAATTTTCAACCAGAGCTGAACTTTGATTTGATCCCACTTGATGCACCAAACATTTTCTATAATTCAGTGACTAACTACAAAATTGTGACACTATTAGAGTGCAACAACTATGGAAGTAGATTACTTAAGCAATCATATTTATAAAATGATATAGAACTAATTTGAAAGAATTAATAATGTAAAGAATAGGAAATAGGAATTTACTTTTAGGCCACCATTTATATCAACATTACTCCTCACTGCAAAGATTTTTTTTTTTTTTAATATATTAAAGGATATATGAATTGTGACCCTACTCATTTCCACCTCCAACCAAGAAATTCCATCAACCTTAATATTCAAAAAAGATACCCTCATATCCCCCATATCCTTAGGAAAAAAACCCTCCCTATCCCTTAGAATGAATATATATATATATATATACACAGAGAGAGAGAGAGAGAGAGAGAGAGAGAGAGAGAGAGAGAGAGAGAGAGAGAGAGAGAGAGAGAGAGAGAGAGAGAGAGAGAGAGAGAGAGAGAGAGAGAGAGAGAGAGAGAGAGAGAGAGAGAGAGAGAGAGAGAGAGAGAGAGAGAGAGAGAGAGAGAGAGAGAGAGAGAGAGAGAGAGAGAGAGAGAGAGAGAGAGAGAGAGAGAGAGAGAGAGAGAGAGAGAGAGAGAGAGAGAGAGAGAGAGAGAGAGAGAGAGAGAGAGAGAGAGAGAGAGAGAGAGAGAGAGAGACATATCAAGCATTCCTTGGGTGGAAAAGTTTCAAAATTAAAACCCTTGCTACTATGGTTTTCTCAATTTTTTCCATGAAGGTTTGTTTGTAAAGGGGTAGACAATTGGGTGGGTTATCCACTATGAACCCATTAGAACAAAATGAAATTGAAGGAGATATATGATGACTTACATTTTTCCTTTGCTTGAATATTAATCTCCTAGCAATCTCCTATACAAGTTGATCATCTTTCCACATAAAATATTTATGCCCAAACATCATTTTCAAGGACTCCCCTTTTCTACTCTATAATTTTGACATGCCCATTCGCTCTCTTTCCTTGAAATGAATTTATGGTAATGGTAGGGTATATTTTCTTCTCAACTCCTAGCATAGGTTCAAAAAATATTTTTATCTAGCGTTCCCATATCTCGAGGGGATCATTCATTATGTCTCCTTTCCTTTTCACCGAAAAATATTCGTGGGTGTCCCAATGGGCCAACAATTTTAACATGGCCATGAATACATCAATTTATTCACCTAAAGGGAATATCATAATAATAAAAAACTTGGTTAGTTCCATCTCTACACAACTTAGCTACAATTTTGGTGGTCTAAGATTGTGTTCCTTCATTCATTTTATGGGCATTTAGATGATTTTTTCCTGTTTACTCCATACCTATAACAAGTAATGACATACTTATCCTTGCCTTTTCTAAACTCTCTGCCTCTGCCACATGGTTCTCTCCTTAGGAAATTTGACTTCTTAATGCTTTAGCTTATCTCCCTTTGCTAGAATGTCTCCTTACAACCTTTACTCTTTCTTTGCTTCTAAATTTTTTCCTCTGCAATTCTACTGCTACTTCCTATTCAACTTTTCCTCTACCTTGGAAGCAATCTGATATGCTTCATCCATGATTTGGAAAGAATGGGTACTCATCTGATCTTGAATCTGGACCTTCAATCCATTCACACACCTTGCTAAGCTTTGATACTGTGGCTATTTTAGTCCTGATTTGGGAGTCATTTTGAAGAATTCTTTTGTATACTCCCACATAGATATCTATTTTTGATTCAAATTTTGTGCTTTCTCTGCATAAAATTTGTTCATAACCAACAAGAAAGAACTTGTCCTTGATTTTACTCACCATTTTCTTCCAATTCTTAATCTTCTCTTGGTGCTTGTCCACTCTACCATTTTTCACAACATTGTAGCATAGTGCAGGATACCCTTTCAACTTAGTTATTGTAAAACGAACTATATTGGGGTATTGGACATTATCATACTCAAAGTATCTATTGAGTTCACCTATCCAATGTATGAGCCTTTACTTTCAAATCCATTATAGCATGAAACTTCCACCCTTATATTACCTATATCTTTCAAAAATGAGATCAAATGCTCAACTGGGTTCTTCCACCAAAACATCCTCTGATTTTGAGTCTGCTATAGCTACAACATCTCCAATTTGTCTGGTTTCTAATTCTTCAATTTTCCTTCTCAATTCCTCCAATTCCTGGTTCCTCGCATCTCTTTGTGGTGGCATCCTTAGGACTTTTCTAAGCCTACGAGACTACCATTCACAAGCCTTTATTTTGACACTGCCTCATTGCTCGTCTCTCAATAGATAAGAGAACAAATGAATCTCTTTCAGGTCTCCTTGCTACCACACTTGCGCATGAATTGATCTCATGGAACCCAACTAGCAAGAGAGAATTAGTTTTGATACTTCTGAAAATTCTCACCCAGAGTTGAACTTTGCTTTGATCCCACTTGATGCACCAAACATTTTCTATAATTCTGTGGCTCACTACAAAATTGTGACACTATTAGAGTGCAACAACTATGGAAGTAGCTTACTTAAGAAGTCATAGTAAGCAAATGCTATAGAACTAATTTGAAAGAATTAATAACGTAAAGAATAGGAAATAGAAGGAAATAGATAAAATCTAACTCTTTGTTGTAGAATATGTCAATTTAGCAAGTGGATTAAAATCTAGAGGTCTTAGTCTCTCCATGATTCACGATATTCAGAGAAATGTGATCAGAATGGTAGACAATCTTGGGCTTCCATGAGCACAAGTAGATATTCACTCTTCTCTATGCGTATTTGGAGTTTAGCCTTCTCTTCTCTTGTTGCAAACTACTGGAACACTTCTTTTTTGTTGATTCAATAAGTCTGTAATTTGCTTCCAGGTTGTTCAGCTCACATGACAGCTCAACAGTCTTTGTAACTCTTCACCTCCTCATGCGTTGTCTCTACAAATGCCTAGGGTATCGTTTAGTGGTGAATGTTTCAATTTAGCTTTTAGATATTTGTTTTTTAGCATTTTTGTGGCATGTGGCCTCATTTTTTTACCAAGCTAAGTCATAAAGGAATGCAAATTAAAAAATAAATACTTGATGCTGATTGCATGAACCCAAGGATGCCCTAAAGGTAGATTTAGAAAAGATTTAGGTTGGAGTCTCTCTAATTTTGGTGTGTTTTTTTCACTAGTGGCACCCTCAACTTTGCAAAACCTGGGGAATGAGTCCACCTTTGGAATGTTCCTCAGACTATATATATTTGTCTTTTCATTTGCCATATTTTCTCGAGTGTAGCAAACTGTTCTATTCTGATTTGGTTGGAAGCATCTCACATTTGAATTTATTTTATCATGATCCATAACACTAACATATTTTTGAAATCAGAATACATATCCTTTACATTTGCATCTATTTGATCTGTCTGTGACATTCTATTCTGTTGGACCTAGATTTTAGCTTTATCAAGGAAGTGATTATCATGGATGCACTGACATCTTGTATTCTATTTTGTCTTATTATTTGATAAACTTTATGTTGTGCAATAACCATCCATCTGCCTTGCGAATTTACTTGTTTCCATTCAAGAGAAAGTTGTCCTTCTCCTTGGATTCAAATCACTGGTTGATATTGGATTTCTAGTCATCTAATTTTTTCTCTTCTCGCAACTGCATAGCTTGCTAGTAGGGTGTTCCCCAAGGTTTTTCTCATCTGAACTTTGCTACAGAGATATCGAATTCAGGAGGGACCTTTAATTTTGATTTCTGGAAGATGTCTCGGGGATTTCTTCTTCTTATTTTCTGGGTCGAAGAGGGGGTTGTATTTGGTCAATATATGGCATGAATTTTATTTCCATCAATTTTATATTTGTGGGCCATTACATTTGTGACAATCTGTCCCCAATGGGCTTTTTACTTTTTTATTGTGAAGTGATCAAGATTTTCCATGTCAATATTTTCTTTGATTGTAGTGATTTTGTTAGCAATATATCCCTATATACTGAGAATATTCTTTAGTTGAGAGGGAAGGGTAGAGTTTTAGCCAAAGGTGCCTTGGAGTTTGAGAAACCAAACAGATTCATATCCAAGTGAGCCATTACAAGGACATTGTAGAAATGCTTCATGACGTTGATGCTGTGGGTTGGATAAGCTGATCACAACTCAGGAAATCTCAGTCAAGGAATTATTAGACTTATCTTGCCTACATACAAATCATTCTGACCTTCAAGTATTTCCATTAAGCTTATACTGACCAGATCAAAATATCCTTATCAGATAGATGTGATTGTTTTTAAAGCACAATTCACTTGAATAATATGAAAAATGTAGATTAAATGAATTTATCCTAGGGTTTTCATGCTTTCCTATTAGTTGGATTAGGCTTGCATTGGTTCACATGGATTGCATCTAGAGTGGATGTGAGGACTTCCTCGACACCTCTGGTAACTCACCGAACTGTAGCCAAACGACAAGGTTTCAGTTTGCTGAAAGCTTTACTTAGAGAATTTAGAACCTTACACCCCTCAGACTCGATAATAATATCTTTATGTTTCTGTTATTATCTGATTCCTAAATATACCATCTCTCTGGGATGGATCCACAAGTCACACCAGAAGTCTAAAGAGTAATTTTGGTATGAAAAATATAACCTTACGAATGTTGTGTTCCTTTTCATAGATAGATCTTGTATGTTTATGCAAACACACAATAGAAATAAAATACATAATTGACTATAATATTGAAAACTTAAATGAAGCATAATGTTTTATGGTGAGTATGATGATGTGCAGATCTGAAATCTATTGTTCTGAGAGTGGTTGTGCTCGATAAGTTCCAATTCATGTTTCTTACCAATTTAGGATGAACAATACAAGATTGAAGTCTTTTGGCCTTCATACTATGAACTTTGCAACATGTAGAAATGCAAATTGTTGAGAATTATAACTTGGGAAGCAATTTTTGCATAGGTTTGGTGTGAATGTGCGAGTAGTTTGATACATTATTGAAAATTAGTTCTATTAAAAGAGAAAGTAATTGTATTTTTTAATTTACTTTAGTAAAAAAAGTGAAGTCTTATATTTAGCATACGAGTCTAAAAATTGTATCTCATTGCATGAATTAGACTAGGAGTAATTTCAAAATAGATTCTCAGCTAAAAGTATAAGGACAGGTCAAGGTAGAGGTTTTCAACCATACTATCATGCTTGAGCGGTCATGTAACTGAGAGAGAGCAGGGATTCAACTGAGGCAAATATCAACAACATGCAACAGTCTGTACAGGTACTGCACAGTTCTGTACATATGTATGGAGCAGTTCCATACAATCATATAAATAGGCTCTGCAGGATTTCCAGCAGGCCATACAACAGTTTTATGCTATTTCTATTTTTTTCAGTGTACTTTCTCGAGCAAGATGTACAAGCTTAGTTTAGGGTGTTATTTTGGTATCTCTGTATTTTTTTACCTAGCAGCTTGTGGAGGTTTCCTTGCAAGTTCATTGAAATTTTGAAACTATTTGTATGCTTTACTATTTAATTTCAAGATATTTTGTGATCAAGGCTATGGTTTAATTTTGGCATTAATTAAATTTAGCAATCTACTCATTTGATTGAGATCACAGAGACATTAGTCACCTATGGCTTGAAATTTTCACATCAACCATCCTGAGGGTGAAAATCCTATTCAAGCTTACATGGTTCGAATCCATAGTTATTATTATTTTGCATATTTTCCATTATATAGTTATGACGACTAGCCCATCTGTGGATACCATACCCAGATTCACTGAAAATATCTTTAGCCTAATCTAATCTACCTACTTTGTAGAAATTGTCTACTAGGAAGGTGTAAGTATAAAAATTTGGCTTACAACCCTTACTTTTAATTATACTCAACCACTCTAGGGCCACTTTAATGCACAAAGTTTATGTATTAGAAAGGTAAATTTAGAAATTATTTCAGTTTTCATTTTGTGTTTTCAAGTTAGATATTTTTTTCAAGTTAGATATTTTTTTCAAGTTTTCAAATTTCAAATTTTATTGCAATGTGGTAGATAGATCAGGGTAGTATAGGAACAACCCCGAGACAGGATGATCGCGGAAAGGGGCTAGCGGAAGAACATGTAAACTGCCATCATTTATCTATCTTCAGGTATTTTATTTATTTACATAAATGAAATAATATTAATTGTGTTCAAATATGCAGACACCTAGCCATGGTACGCCTGATGATTCCCTCTACGAGGAAGAGCTTTCTTCATCCCCATGTCCAATGTTGTTGCTACAAAAAAAGGCGCGAAAAGCAACGTTGGAATTTGAGCGTTTGGTAGACGCTTCGCCTCAAACCCCTGAAATAGCAATGAGGATAACAAAACTTATGACCCAACTAGAAACATATAAGGTAATAATAAAAAATTAAAAGGATTTTTTTTTGTTCTGCATGAGATGAATTATGATAGTTTGATTTTTAATTTTTACATTAACTAAAATAACAAAAAAATTCTTTTGTATATAGCGTTATCTGACACTTGTTGCACCCGGTGTTGGTGGTAGTGGGACATAAGGGAAAGAGATTGTCGAGCCACCCTTTCGTACACCTTCTACGCCTTTAGTTGGCAGCCGAGAAATGCACTCTACCCAAGAAGACACCTAGCCAACCGTTGAATGTGTTGGCAGTGATGAGGCTGATATGACCAACTATATTATTGCGTTTCCTAGAGCTGCACGTGTCAGCTCCACATGGACCATTAATGGCACATTGTTGGTGAACGATGAAGGTGTCCCTATAAAGCACGTACAACTCCCATGTAAGTTTTAATATTTTAACTATTTCATGTACTCTATCTAAAACATATTTTATCATGATTTTTATTTTTAAATTAATGATAATATATTTTTTCTGTGTAGGAAACAATGAGTTTTACAGGTTTTTGGAGAGCCATGCATTGGTAATTTTTGGACCAACCATACGCACAAGGTGGAATTCCCAGAATTCCAACCTGAAAAAATAACTTCTAGATTATCTAGAAGCCCTTTTTGGGGTGGACACATTTGACAGAACAGCGGTGGCTCAGGTGGCTGACAAATATTTGAAATATACCAGGGACACCTATAGGACGCAATTAAAATTTAACCCTAGATACGAGCATCGTCTCATAGTTCCATAGAGTGAGTGGAGAGCACTCATCCATGATGGAAAAGAGAAAAGGGCAAAGAAAGAAGGAAAAATGTCAACTGGACCCGCAAGGTAAATTACAACTTTAATTCAATAGATTTAATTTTCTCTATGTCTAAAATAAAAGTGTGCTATGTCATATCTGACTTCAATCTTTTGATGATAGGTTGCCTGACACCTCGATGGAAACCAAAGCTAGGATTGAATAAAAGGGCCATCACAAGCTAGGCCAGGGCGGATACTTGAAATTAGCCACAAGAATTGTAAGTAGCTAAACATCTTATAATAAATTGTATCGCCTTCCAACGTTTTTGTAATCCCATCAAATAACATTAAAAATACACAATCATATGTAATGTAGGGTGATGAATTTGGAACAGAAAATACATAGGAGGATAAAAATATCGCTTTCCATTCCGACTATGAAGCTGTAGTTGAATATCATAGAAGCTTGGGATAGGTCCCAAGATCCAGAATGCCTGATAGGGTAAAACGTTAACCTTTCAATATGTTTGTTTTCGTACATAAATTTAATGTCTAACAACTTTGTTTAAATCAAGGGAGAAACACTTTCAACGAGCCAAATAACCCAGTTGTAGAGCAGCGCATTGAGAGCAAAATATTTCCAGAAGAACATGTTCCTACGTGAAACCTGATCATTGTAATGGGGACTAGGCCGAAAATGCTACTATCAGCGAGGACCATGACGGTAATTAATTTCCACTTATAATTTTTTCTAATTATACTTTGATGGTTGTCCTTATAATGTTTTTTGTTTAAATGACAGAGAATGTTGTACTTGAGGATCTTACCACCAGAGAGGAAGATAGGGCAACGGTCCCAACAATGAAAACTGGTGCACTAGGCAAATAATCTAATTGCAATTTTTTTTAATTAATATTACCGAACAAGTTCAACGATATTTAAAAACTAACAATTAAAATTTAATATTATCTGTTTTTGTAGGCGATGCCCCGTCACTGGATCAGACCAAACATCGTGACTATGCAACTAGGTTAGCAGTGCGGGAAAGGCACGAAACAGGAGTAGAGCACGATGATGTTGATGATGTAGTTAGGAGCTTCAGAAGTAGGAATAAGAAAAAGAAAATTTAATAATGTAAAATATTGTATTATTATAAGACAAACATTACCATACTTGGAACGTTTTTTGTGTTATATAAAAAACTAATTTATCATACTATTTTTTTGTCAAGCACTAATTTCAATATTTCCTTGCGTACTTTTTGTTGCATTTTTTTTTATTAGTTATTGAATATTTTTTTTCTGCTCATGAAAGTAAAAAATGAAATATAGATTGGGTATTGGGGAATTGAGAGTGATGTGAAGGGGGCGGGGGAGGGTCCATAAGAGCTTCCACCTTCATGTGTGATGCAGGAGCATCAAGGCCATTTTTTCATTTGTAAATATGTGATAAAAGGGGGGTGTGACATTTTATTATTTTATTAATTAATTTGTCATTTTTAATAAATAGGAGATAATTTGGAAAAGTGAGGATTTTGTAAATATCTTTTTAATTAATTAAAAGGATATGAGAGAAATAGTTTAGGAGAAAAATTAGAGATTAGGAATTCTATGTATGGGACTTTGTTGAGTCCACACCTAAAATATATATTAGTTGGGGATTAGGTGGAGAGATATTTTGAGTGAATTAAATGCATTATCTATGTATAAATATGAGTGGTTTTTGAGAGGAAAATACACTTGAATAGTGAGAGTGGCTGAGAGTAGGTTTTGAACAGCCAAGGCTGTAAGCCGTTGGGCAAATTGTAAGGGCCTAAATGTTGAATATCTGGCCAGGAGGAAAAGTTTGTAAGTATTTTGTTTTTTCAGAAGAAAGTATTTTGTTTATTAATATGATAAGCGTGTGTTTTAGAGCTTTATTGGTGGATTAGAAATTGGGTGTTTAATTTCTGTAATTGGAAATGAATCCGGTGCAAATTGATATTTTAATACCAGCTTTGAAGAAGTCGATTTCACTGTGTAAGATAGATATTAAATTGTGATGGGTAAATCAGTCACAAATTTGGATCGATTCTAATCGACTGTTGTAATCACTGGTGGAAAAGGCGAAATTCATGTTTCAACTCTGGAAATATATATGAAAATTGTTGCATAAAGGGTTATTGAAATTCGATTTGAAGAAATCAATGCTGAATCTAGTTTTTATATAAATTACTGATGTCTGAGGAACGCAGTAAGCTATTTTCTGAACTTTGAAGATGTATTTGAAGTCGATTTCAGCAGGAAGGTATGGAAATTCGGTTTGAAAGATGAGTGCTTAAAGATTGAGTTATATCTAATTGAAATACACGGCCTTTGTTGACAATTTGTATGGATTTCATGGGTTTCAATGAGTGTTTTTATAAAGGGTGAAAGTCACATTACAGTAATTGAATTATTGTTATTGGACGCTGTCAATTAATTAATGGAACGCTGTCAAATTGTCAAATGGACACTGTTTGACGAAATAGATAGTGGCATCAATTTGATGAAACATTGTTATTTGAATGCGTATAGCACAGTTATGAAGGTTTAAAGACAAAAATTAATGAACTTCGATTTTGGGATGCGTTAAATTCTGAATTGATCTTATTGCTGGAATCGAATTCCATTCGATTAGGCAAGGGAAAAACGTGGATCGAAAAGGTTTGAATAGCAAACGCAGGGTCTGAAATACTATTATTGAAGATGAATGTTGACTGCATTCGATGGAGCATCCAAGTAATCAGAAAAGCGATTGATGAATTCGATTACAGAGTTGGCAAGTGGTAAGAATGTCTTCTGTTGCATTGAATAGAGATTGAAGACAGATCTTTAAAATCGAATGGCTGGTAGGGATACTATGCGTATCATTTTTCAAAAAAAGGTATGCATTCGCATTAAGTCAACCTGTAAGTAAATTGGGTTTGCGAAAGTTGAAGTTCTCTATAATTGACTTTGCCGGAAGATTGTAAATGCGTGAATGTTTTGATTTGTAGCATCAATTTCAAAGGGGAACGCAGGTAAATAAAATCGTGGAAGAAATCCACCACATCAGAGAAGGTGTAATCTTAAAGATCGATTCCAAGAGGGTGCAGAGTATTGTATGCGGCTAATCTGCATTTGTTAGAGTCTAAATGAATGTTGAATCTGGTTGATTAAAAACAGTTTGGTTCCATGTTCAAGGCAAATGTATGTCTAATTTTTTAATTGCAGAGGTTTCGAAGCAAAGGATCAGATGAATTTCGACTTGAGTGTAGTGACGGTCTTTGTAACTGGCCAATGTATATGAAAACTGGCAGAGCGCAGATGGTGCAGCGCTAGAATGAATGCACGGAGAAAGGTAAGTGTGGGTACATTGTTTTGATCTTAAAATAAATTATGAAGAGCATATGTGAATATGGAAAACGGGATTTAATGAAAGTCTGTTACTAAGGCTTGGGAAAGGGTCTTTATGAGAGCATGATTGGGTGTTATATGAATTGCGTGGTAACTTCATGGAATTGGGCTATTGGGTTTTCTCAAAGTTGATATTTATGTATGGTGACCATTCAAATTAACGTCCTGAAGGTGAGTGGATTGGAATTGAGATAATTCCATAGATGATGGCATTTAATGAAAGTATGAAATAAATGGTGAATGATTTAGAACCACATGTTGAAAAGCTTCCGCATGTAAAATTGATAGTTGTGAATTTTCCAGTGATTGAGGTCTTGATTTGGGCATTTGCTAAGATGCATGTTTAAATGCATGTGATAAAAGATTCTAGGTATTGCAGGGCTGGCCCTGCATCAATGTGGTTGGCCCTGTTTAGTAGAGAATAATTTATTAGAGCGATTTAATCTTGGAGCAAACCTCCCTCGATCCAACGTAGCAACAAAAAATTCACTGTTGACTTAGTTGCTACTCTTTCAGATCATGGGAGGCTTGTTCCAAGTTCAGGCGACTCCAATAAATTGTTCTTGAAACAAAGAGGAGCTTATTTAGGTATGTTTTGACATTTTCAACATATGTTCTAACATTATCATAAGAATGCATCTTAGAGTAAAAAATACTACATCCATTACTTTTATTTATTGTATAGATAATTATGGATTTTGAATGACTTGGCAACATAGGTACAAATACTCTTGCATCATGAGCAATGCAACTTGTCAACCAGGGTCATGTCCAGGATATTTTTGCTTGTGTGCTTGACCAGGTTCATATTGTCACATTTTGTAAGTTCCTTTACAATTCATAATTCAATATTAAGCTTGTTCATGTTTATTATCTGGTTTTTTGTATGTGTTTTTTCATCTATTTGATTGTAAGAAACTATGCATGTTTCCTATTGTTCCCTATGATTTCTCCATTTACCACTCCTGGGATGAATCTGACTTTATTGTCCAATTTCAGCAAATCAAGCTGAAGGTTGTCCAATTGAACTTTCTTTCTCTTTTCATAGAATTCAAGATGGATATGATAGAAGTGCTCCAAAACTTGCTCAGGGGTCTCATATTTATGATTGATTCCCTTTGAGCCAAAAAGATGCATGTTACTTGTACTGATTGTAGTATTCAGTTTGAGTTTCCTTAAAAGTCCCTCTTTAAGTGAAATCTTCATATTATATTCAGACAATGACACCTCTAAATGGACCTTGGTATCAGTAATGTATTCCTTATAGTCCCTTATGAATGGTTCTTTAATCTTATCATTCCCAGTCATCAACGCTTCCAGAAATTCCTTGTAATCCTAAGTCCACTTGTGAACATGCAGCTCTATAATTCTTAATGTTGTCTCATTAATTTCCTCTATGATGCCACTAATCGTGTAAGACACACAATTATCCTTTCTAGTTGTTCGTTCAATTGTACCCTTAAAACCCTTGTACCAAGGTGCCAAGCCAATGGTGTATTGTCCAGTGCTCCGGGATGTTGAAATGTCCCTTAATCCTAGGCCAATCAATATATCATAATAAAGTGATAAAAAATATACATATCGGAGTATAGGCTCAGATCATATCTGGATCCATAAGCTTGTATAGTTTATATGAGGATAGTGTTTCCGTAATCTACATTATCTCACATTGGTATTTTATAAAAAGTACGTTTCAGTGTTACTCTAGTGTATACTATAATGTCCATATTCATCATACAGGTTAAGGATAGAGTAATAGCATACAATATTCTACCTAATAAATCATTTTCTATTTCAATAGCTAATGTGGACATAGGTGTATTGTAAGCTCAATACTGAGATATACTTGTTCCTGTTCTAGCTCGATATCATTGAATACGCTCTTTCCATCTTTGATTAGTGAAAAGAGTTGGATTAGCTTAAGCTGAGTAATGTATTCACCCTTATCTCTCTTCTATGATTCCCATGTATTAGTTACAATGATAACAGTTATAGAGACCATATCGTACCTATGATGCCCATCTTAAGCTTAGTAACTATCACTATATTACCTTACTTAAGCTAGTAGTAAGCTCTATTGAATCTATAAGCTTATTGATTTCACTATGCTATTAGTACTAATGAATCAAGCCCATTGAATTAGTGACCAAGCTTTTCTTGATGTAACTACACGTAATGGAATAACACATACTCATATAAACATGATATCATTAATACAGGTCTTATATTACAGTGTCTAGGAAATCCATATTCAAGCTAAGATCCTTGTTATGACATAATGATCTCTGTTTCCCTATTCATTTAATACCTTATTAACACTAACCGAAATCATAGTAATAAGTACATAGCCTTACTAGCTCTATGCCAATATGTGTCTCTTATAAACCTTAAGTAGAAAAACAGTTTGATTTCTAGTTTTTATATAATAGTTTATCTTGTATGATTGGTTAAGCTTAGCATTGATATGAGTGTACCATTACACAAGACATAGTGAATTTCTCTCTTGTGCCTTCGTTCAGTCAGGTGCGCCATGTTGTTTCATTTAAGGGTGCCTGCCCAAACCTGTTTGGGTCGGGTCGTTTTGGTTGAGGGTGCTTGCCCAAACGCGTTCGAGCATGGTTCTTAGAGCCACCCAACAAGTAAAATTGAATAGATGTCTTGTTGTTGCATATGCACATACTGATAGTAAAGAGAGATTTTAGTTCATGAGCATGTGGTGTGGGAACAAAACCTATGTAATCCCTATGTGTGGGCTTAATTAACCCTATGCCTACAATGTTTACTGTTTTCATATCGGATTGTGTGGGGATAGATAATTTGTAGCCATATCACATAGGCCACATTCATTTATGAAGGTTCCCAAAACTTTTCCCCCAATTTTCTTGATCTTGCTCAGCTTGAAAATTTAGAATTTTCATTGATGATTGATTTTCCTCTCACTCGAATGCAAAATGAAGATGAATTTCATCTTTTTCCTCCATAATTTCCACATTCAAAATCTATTGTAGCTATTCCTCTATGCTCATCTAGAATCACCACAAGTTGTACTTTTTTTTTTTTTGCAATGGATTCTTGATGTTGATTTCGATGAGATTTTTCCTCCTCAAAAAACATATCCTGGTTGTAAGCATGGTTGTGGTATGTTGATATTCAGACGAAAACTAAAACTTGTAGCCCTTGATATGCTAGGGGTTACCTTGATATTAATGGTGGTGTATTCATACTCATTCTAAATAAGCAGTAAAGGGTCAAGGAAATTGACCAATATGTTGTCAAGTTTTATCTTATCCATCTCTGGGGCAAGCTGCTTTTCGACTAACTCCACTGCTTTTGATCTCAATTTTTCTAATTTCTTCCTTCTCTCATATGATACCTGAGCCTTTGCCTTTCTCTTCCCTTCTAATTCCATAATAGTGTCATAGTGATGCCAGCCAACTTCTTTGGAAAGCCTTCCTAGCAGACAATACTTGTGACTTGGCTGAAGCCTCAAAACTTTCAGAGCATCTGGAATGACCTTTCTCTTCTTCTAGTCATATGGTGGGGGAACCCCTTAAAAATCCCTTAGCCTAAAAAGTGTTTTAGCACGATGCTTGGTTTTGTGTGGAATCATTCCTCTAATTTTCTAGTAGTCAAATCCTTCTCTTACTTTATTGTCATTTTCCCATACCTAACCAATGAGAGCATAAGAACACCTATTTCTATAAAAGCACCTATAAATTCTCTTACTTTGTTTTCATTTTCCCATAACTAATCAATGAGAACACAAGAACACCTATTTATATAAAAGAACCTATAATACTTTTGTGGGTTTCAATAATATCCCTTTAGTTAGTGTGTGCACAGTAGCCTAGATCCTAGAGTGATTCCCGTACAATGATAATCCACTAGGTGTATTTGTTCTTAAAAAAATATGCATGGATATATGTCCCATTTATGGCCAAGTTCCACCAAAATGGTTCCCCCTACCTACCTAGTAACTACATTACATTTATTTCATGACAAGACTACCCTACAACCCACCAAATTTCTATCATATCCTTGACGTCAACAACAATTTGTTGTTCAAGATATAGCTATGTTGGAACAAACCTAGCTCTAGCGATTAGGATATTTTTTCACCTATAATTTTTATAAACCAATAGATATAAAATTTCTAAAGCATGTGGGAGCCCTTTAAGTATCACCTTTCCTATATTGACTCCATCTTAAAAATCATGGAAAATGTCCATAGATGAGTTATCCTTACTAAACCAAAAATTTCATTGAAAATAATCATTCATACCATAAAATTACTACTTCCCTTTTAACCACATAAAACTTATTTTTAAGTTACCATAATTCATCTTTAATATCACATAATTAGATTAAAAATTCAACCAAAATCTCTAGTTTATGAAATAAAAATTCAACAATTTTATATAATTAATAATTTAAATCAATGTCTTAGATCTAATCTCATTAATAATTATCTATAATAAAAAATACCACTTATTTACCCAAACCCCTTATTAACCCCAAGAAAAGTCTCACACATTTTATTTAATGGAATTTGAGTGGCCTTAAAAACACACGTATTTCATTTCAAAATGTCAAAAATTTTCAAATATCAAAAGTTTTAATTTCCCTCGTTCATTTCCCTCTTCAAAATGTAAAAAATTTTCAAATATCAAAAGTTTTAATTTCCCTCCGGTTGCATGGTTTGTTCAAGGAAAGAGGGAGGATGCAGCCATACTGTCGTCGGTTGTTTAGGAAGGATGCAGCCATACTATTGTAGGTTTGGATGAAGGATGCAACCATACTGTCGTAGGTTTGGAGGAAGGATGCGGTAAGTAAAGAAATTGATCCCGAGTGCCTATTGCAGGTCTGCTCTGATACATTTGGTTGAAGTCCGGTGATTTATTTCCTTCTACAGAAAGAATATGCTCTGATACATTGGACCCAGATTGCCTTTGGTCCGATGATCAACAACAATTATCATAATAGTCTTGTGCCTTGTATACAGACATCAATACCTGCCTTGCGGATTTAAAGGCACTTCATTCAGCCCCAAGCAGTGGGGTTTCGAGAAGTAAAAGTCGAGGAAAAGTGGTGAACTCTGAAGAACATGTCGTCAAATGCCCCGGACAAGGTAATCCATGCATTCATTCAATAGTCCCACTAAAATATTTATTTCTGTAATGGATTGCCCTAAATATGCAGTGCTTTTCGTTAAGTTTTTGTGTTTATTCAATGATAATGCAATGCCCTTTAGGTTTATTTGGTTTTGATAATGCAAGCCACCCTCTTCATGTTTCTCTGATAACTAATCCTTCCCACTGTCCTAGCTGGCCTATAGTCGCTCGGCATACTGCCCAGATTCATTTGATGAAAGGGCATTCCTAGAAAACGTGAATGATCATTTTCTCGTTGTTTTTGTACAAGGGGCATCAACCAGGACCAATCACATACCTTCTTTGAAGCACATCCAAGGTTGAGATCTTTCTTTCGACACCACATAAATTTTTTTGCCTTGGCTGGGCACTTATATTTCCAAAGCATTTTCCTACACCACTTTAACTCTGTAGGGTCTCGAACTGCAATCACTATGATGTATTCAAGCTTGGGGACATATTCACCAAAAGGAGAGGAAATCTAGAGAAGCTTGTCCTCTCTGTCAGTTAATCAATTTTGACGAGCATTCAGAGCATTTACATATGCATTCCATGATTCATGAAAAGCTTCTTCTAATCCCAGCTCCCCAGCAGTCATCCATCCATGTCTCCAATTGGTAGTTTTGGCCGGGTTATCAATGTGTGCAATTTTGAACCTAGTGTTGTGCTTTTGTTCAGTATATCAGTTATAAATCTACTAGGAATTAATTGCCAGGTGCTAGGTTCATAATTTAACACAAACAACAGCACCCATATATTGGAAAACAACCTTGCAATGCTAGTATCTGTTAATATTCATTCCTTTCCTTTGTGCTGGTCCAAAACTTAGGTGAAAAGAGATTCAGTTGTGCAATCTTCATAATCAAACCTGATTTAATGTCATCCATACATAAATTGTTGTGCATCAAAATATGGATATATTCATGTTATAACAAATGGTAATATTGTATTTGAATGCTGGTTCATACTGCTGTCTCTGTCAACAACACTCAGTGTTTACAAACACCTATTTTACATTATGTATTTTCCAAACAATACCATTCTAGGCACAAAAAAAAGGCAACAATTATCCTTAAAGGCATTGTCCCTATCACATGAAAATTAGGCTTAGGAGTGGTGTCTTCTTTGCTGGATTTAGAACAAAGAATCCTCCTTTTATGAGAGTAAATCAAATTAATCCCATGAACATTGCCCCTCTCTGCAAGAAAATCATTCACAAAGAAGCTCACTTACAGTTCACTCTTTGCAAAAAATAACGACATACAACTGATCATTTGTATTCATAACTTGCCAAGGAAATTATCCTTGAGAAGGCCATCAATTAGCATTGTCCACATCCCTTCATTAGGGTTATGTCCACTTTGCAATACATTGTCAAACAACCTTTCCGCTTCTTGCACCTTTCCTTCTTTACAAAGTCTAGGAATCACAGAATTGTACAAATATAGTTGTGGTTCATAACCATTTTAAACCATTCTATCCAAAAGCTCCAGAAAATAGATGTAGCTTCCCTATTTACAGTGCCCATTAATAAGAGCTATATAATTGCTTCATTGGGACAGAGGCCTCTCTCTAACATATTTTTTATTAGCTGGTCTGCCTCAAGGAGTCTGCCTGATTTGCATAATCCTGCAATTAAGGCACTATAAGTATCTACAGTAGGCTGACAATGCTTCTCCATCATTTTGTCAAGAAGCTTAAATGCAAGAACATTGTTTATTTCGAGTGGTATTCCATCCAGGTCATGACTTTCATCCAAGTTATCAGGATCTGAACTACCTATTGCATCCTCATCAGGAATCAAGTGTTCTTTTTGTATCTTGTTCTTTTGAACTATACCATTCATAAGCTCACAATAAGTTTGATAATTAGGTTGGCATCCTTCATTTATCATCTTACTTAATATATCAAAAGCATGATCCACCCTGCCTGATTTGACGTTGCCATCAATCAATGATGTGTATGTTACTTGGTTAGGCTGTAAGCCTTTCTCCTTCATTTTATCAATGAACATTTCAGCCTCTTCCATTTTGCCTTCCCTGCAAAGTCCATAGATCAGTGTAATGTAAGTGTAGACATTTAGAGAATAGCCCTGCTTTACCATTTTATCTAATAATTTATATGCAAGATCAATGGCACCGGCTCTACATATTCCATCAACAAGTGTGGTATAAGTCACCAGGGAGGGTATAAGTTCGAGAAGAACAATGAACATGAGATGTGGATCACTCTTCAGAATTTGTTCAGAACAAGAACAAGGACTAGGTGTTAGTATTGGAGGATAAGTTGAAGTCCACCAAGATGATATAGGGTGAATAAAAGAGGTTGTCTCAGGTTCGATATGAGCTTGATGTCGTCAAGGTGAAAGTTTTAAATGTAGAGATGGTGAGGATTGCCTTGAAAGGGTTCACCTCAGAATGGAAAAATTTCATCAAAGGGATCAGTTTTTAGGAGAAGTTGCCATAATGGAATATACTGTGGGAGGACTTCATTTAGGAAGAATTGCAAGATGAGGATCTTTATCCATCCAAGAAGGAAGTTGAGGATGTGGAACTTGCAAATAGAATGAAGGGTAAGCGAAAGAAGGACTTGAGTAAAATCAAGTGTTTTCACTGTGGTGAAATGGGTTTTTTTCGTTGAATTGTCTAAAGAAATAAAAGGAAAGAGAAAATAAGAAAGGGAAGAAAGTTTCTCTTCTTTCCAATAAAGAAGAGAATGATGAGCTCACTAGAATATTGGAAGAAGAAGAAGAAGACATTGCTATGATTTCTCATTTCTCGTAGGGTACTATCTGAGAGGATGGATGGTACATGGAAAGTGGTGAGACGAATCATATGACTCGATCACAATATGTATTTGAGACTTTTAATGAATGGGACTTGAAGTTGCACATGGTGTTGGGAAACAAGATTCAATTGGAGATCTGAGGATCAGGGGTGGTGCCATTCAAAATGGAGAGGGGATGTATGATGCGTGTCCAGGATGTATTGTTTGTATCAGGACTCAGATATAGTGTGATCTTCATCTCAATGATGGAGAGAAAGGGGTTTAGGGTCTTGTTCTGGGATGGGAAGGAAAGACTTAGGCCTAGAGGCTCTAAGTATGATGGGATTGTGCTTGGAGTCAGGGAGCATGGTCTCTATAGGTTGACGAACAAGACTAAGGATCATGGGAAGAAGGAGGGATAGGTACAGGTTCTAGAAAAGCAGGAGCAGGTGTAGGCTTTAGAGGAGAAGGTACAGGTTCCTGATAAGATGGTACACTTTTCCAAGAAGTGTCCAAGTTCCAAAGGCTCAAAGGGATTTGAGTTCTACAGGGATTTTGTAGATTCATAGGAGACTCTACAACCTAAGAAGAGTTCTTGGTCAGTGGGGAGGAAGGGTGCTTCCACATCTAGAAATAAGGAATTGTGGCGATATTTGAAAGCGATTCAAGAGAAGAAGAAGAAGTAGGAGGCTTCCAGTGACAATGACACTTTTGAGAAAATCATAGCACATGCTACAAATATTACTACAATTGTGAGCAATAAGAGCTGGGAAAGTGTTGCAAGTAGTGATGATGAAGATGAAGTACTTCCTTTGCATGGAGGTACCTCCCTTGCTAAGAGGGATTGTTGAATTGTGTAGCTTGGGAGGTACTCCAAGCTAGGGGTTTGGGGTTTGGAGGACAAAGTGCCACGAGGGCAGATTGTGGGCTTGGAACCCAAGTGTGGGGTTTTTCACCCATAGCGTTTTGGGGAAAATCAAGAAGAAGACATGACATGTGATGGATGAGGATAATAGTCTCCAGAAATATGATTCTAACACATCAACAATCATCCGATTCTGAGTCGTCGTTTGGGATATATGAATTTTTGAAGATGACATAATTATTAATTCGTCAAGTAGGCCGACTTGAAAGAATTTGGAGGTGTCTCTTTATCATGCTTTCATGGAGGATGACTTGTCTATAAAAGGAGGACGAGTTAGTATTGTTTGAGCATATGAATTGGGCAAGTACATCTTTGAATTTGTTTGGGTTTAGATGCAGTTGGAAGAGGCCTTGTAAGGATAATATCGGGATAGTGTGGAGGAGGCTTATTTGCGTAGAGGAGAGGTCAATTTGTTGTAGGTACAACGTGACTCTTCTAGGTATGTTTTAGGTCTCATTTATGGTCTGTCCCAAGCTCGGACATGCTGGAACAAAGGCCACAGGAAGAGGAGCTATTTGTGGATAGTTTTGAGGGTTGCACATGGAGAAGGAGGGTGGATTGGGTATGTTGTAAGGGAGCCGCAGTGGACTGTGGTAGGACGTAGCCTAGCCACTCCAAACAAGCCATCGTGGAGTCTTTAAAGGTTTCCACATGCCTAGAAAAACAACCCATACATAGGGCACCCTGTCTTGCCTAGGCCGTAAGTAGAAGGAGGTTTTCCAATGGATGGTTAGTGGTTTGTACAGCCTGCAAAGTGCCCTATCCAGGACAACAATACTACAGTATTGTAACAAAAATATTTGCGAAGTGTATTGGGTCAAGAAGTGATTGGATCGGATTAGTTTGATTGTTGACTGTTGAAGCCAAGCAGTAAGGTGGACAAGGGTGTCGAGAGCACTTCAAGTGGTGGCAGATTCCATAGTGGATAGTTGGGTGTCATAGAGTTGTTGGAGGGCAGCAGGATTGACTACCCAAAGTAGCCCTAGACAAGATTTCTTGAAGGATGAAGAGTATTTGAAGGTTGGGTGAAGGACAGTGTCGAAGTGCAACACTATGATGTACAAGAGTTGTTGCTAGCCTGGAAGATTGGAGCTTGGGTGCTTTGTAGCCTAAAGGAGAATATTGGATCAGCCCATGTACATATTAGAGAAGGGCATGCATCATTTTTAGGGGAAACCCTCGTGGAGTCTCGATGTGTAGATCTCTTGATGGAATAAGGCTCTACTAGTGAGCAAAATGGAAGCAAAGGACTAGCAGGACGAGATATTAAATTGTGTTTGTCAGTGTATCTTGTTTACCATAGATTGTTGTGTTATTCAGATTTGATTTAATATAACGAAGATTGGGGATTGTACATTATTGTACAATTTTGTTTAAAAATATTTCTATTGTGCATATGTGATTTACTACTTTATATTTTCCGTTGTGCAAAGTAGGTTATGGTTGAGATTATTGGTTTGGTAGCATTAGTGATTTAAGACTCTAACCTAGATCCAACGTCATAGAAATTCAACAGTTATAACTTAGAACATAGGGGGAGGTATCTTTAATCAATCATTTTCTTACTTCTCGCTAGCTTCTATCCCACAACCTACTCTAGAGACTAATCCAAAAACAGTTAAGAGGAAGGTTACACTTAGAATATGCATCTTAACTTAAAATAAAAAAAAGATTCTGCATTTCACCTAGTTTGTAGGATTTTTTACTTCATCTAGGATAGTCAAGCACCCAAGCAACAATTTTTCATCCCGTTACTTGGCATCTAACTAGTAACAACCAAGAATTTGACACCGTAAGGCACTAGTATCACATCCATATCTAATCTAATTTTTTAGTCTTGCTAAAATTAACCAAGTAGCTAGGCCATTCACTTGTGTCTCCTTGACTCATTGGTTGCCTATAAGTCTTTCCTCCTCACATTTCATTGGGACTATCCCCCATAACCTGTTGTCAGGAGACAACTAGAATGTAGAGGTCGGGGATCAAAGCGACAACCTCTGATCTGAGTCGTTGTCCTAGTCCATATATAATCTGAGTGAAAATAGGCTTCAAACCTGACAAAATTGAAACATTGTAGGCCATGTAAAGCAAACACAAAGGTATCTTTATAATTTGTTAGTTTGTAGAAGCTTCCTATGCCATATTCAAATGAAGATTAGCCTGAAACTCTTGAAAACAACATATATCATGTGTGTCAAATAGGTTTTTAATGTAAATTAACCTTATGTAAGAGAAATAGAAATATTTCAAGAAAACTAAAAGAAAAAACAAAACAAAACTGAAATCTTACTTCTCTAAAAAATTGTTCGTTAACGAGAACATGTAAAGTGAAATGAATAAATAAAGCACACATTTTTTTTACAATATGGTTTTTTAAATAACTCCATAGCTTATGCAATCTATAATGGCTCTACATACTGATTATATATCTCTGGCACACACTCTTTATTACCTAGGGAATGTGCAGAGTCCTATTTACGAAACGACAATAAAAATACATACGTCCTTTGCTTCGAATTAATTTTCCCCATTGCTTTGCATCCACCATTTTCCAATATCACAACTACACAATCCGTGTTCTTCTTTCCAATAGCTCTATGTTTAACAATCTCACCCTCATCATCTATGGAATTAGGATCAGCCCCTGCCAACAAGAGCTCATTTTTTCTAAAATTTAGTTAACAACTTTGCAAAGAAATTATTGGTCATATGAAATGATGTCATTCAACATATCAAAAACATAATGTGCAAAACTACAATCGGCTTAAAAATTCTTATATCCCTCTATAACTATATTATTGAACAAAACTTGAAATCCTTTCCTGCATGTAGTGAGATTTTCCATGAAATGCACAAACATGAGAAATAGAAGGGCCCAAGCCCTCTTTTATCTCTTCATTCACATTTTCTCCTCTCGTTATCAGGGTTTGTAAGCAGTCAGGTGTTCCAGTGGCCAGTGAAAATACAATTGGGGGGTCTCCGTCCTTGTCCAGAACCTCCACATCTGCTTCAGGATACTCCAAAAATGTTTTGGCAAGCTCAACATAACCCCTCATGCACGCCAAATGTAAGGCATTTTGTCCTTCAACATTACGACCATCTAGGAGTGTACCAACTGAGTTTCTAGTCTTTCCAGATGAAGTTCTTGCAAGTAAATATCTGCATAGCATAAATGAAAAATCATTACTTGTCAAAGATAAAACTATAACCATATATCTAAGAAATATATTTGAACAAAAATTCATGCAAAAAAAAATTGGAGAGTAAAGAAAATCACCTAACACCTCCCACATCCCCTTCTAAGACCATACGATGAAGAAGATTTTGAGTATCCTGTACAAATTCCAAGATAGATGAAGGAGATGGCTCTATCCATGTAGTCTCAGAATATTTCGATGAATCACTTCCATAAGCAACCATGAAATATATGAGTTTTTACCAACAAAAAAAATATAGACTTCAGTCTTACTCTCAGGCTCAGCTCAATGGAAAATAATGATAATCCTGTTGCACTTAAGTTTCTGACAAAAAGAAGTATGTCTCTTCCAAAAAGTGGTTACACAGTACTCAAGTTGGGCATGAAAAAAATAGTACAACATCCCAGTAAAATTTGGTCCATCATTAATCAGTAATCATATTTATGGAAGAGATTTTTCTTCAATTGATTTATCTACTTATTTTGTTTAACATTGATGGAAAGTCATGCAACTCATTTTCCACATTCTATGATGAAAGTCATAATTGTTTTTAATTGTTCCATATTAGAAGTATAGTAACTATCAAGCAACACATGAAATAAAAATATGAGCAAACTGCATATGTACGTCCTAAATATGCTTCACATCAGTTGCATCAAGAAAATATACCATATGCTAAAATTAAACTAATCAAAGAAAGTATTACATTGCAAATAGCAACATAAAGCTTCCCACTACATTCTTACTTGTCTGGACTTGCAGGAGGGCTAAGAGGAATCTCCTTCAAATGGCATAAAAATATGGGCAAAATGACATGAAAAGTGGGTCTCTTTGAAGGCTTAAACTGTAAACATTCACCAATCATCTTCCACAGCTCTCTTGTTGGGATCCCAACACCAAAAACACTAGCATATTTAGGTGGCTACCTTTGAGCCTTGATAACAACCCTATAGATCTCCTATGAACTTAGGTTATTCCACCTGTATGACAAATATCATTAAATATCTAGCAAGTGTGTTTCATATAGAGGGTACCATGTTTGCACATTAAAAAATAAAAAGGGCATTGAAGATTGGAATTCTTGACTACAAACACAAGGGTAGACACAATATAACTTACGTAATTGCTCCAGTGCACATCTCAACCAAGGTGCAAACAAAACTCCAGGAATTGGATTATGAAGAAATTCCATTTCCTTCATCCAAAAAAATGTTCAAAGAAGACTTCTTGAGTGGTTCCCAAGCTTTTGGGGTTGTATAATGAGGACTCAACATAGTACACTCCACACATGAATGTGTCCTTGCCACATCATCCTCCGGGGTTGAGCAAGATCTTCTGCATTGAGGTTTCTTCAAAATTTCTGGAAGACCAAAATCAGAAACTACTGCTCACCCTCTTGCATCTAGAAAAAGGTTGGATGGTTTGAGATTCATACACGAGACACCTACTGCATGAAGCTCTGCAACACCACGAGAAATATCTGCACCATATCTGCATACGCATTTCCAATAAGATTCATCAATGCATATTATTTGTGTTTCCTTCATTAAAATACCCTCTCTATATCATTAACAATTCACTAATTTATAGAGATGACCACTATAGTATCACCCTTATAAATATTGATTAAATCTCAGATACAATTAAAAAATAAGAATTTTAATAAAAAATTCAATTGCAGACATTCCAAAAGCAATGAACCAGAAATTCGAATCAAATTTCGTAGATGCATAATCTATAATTTAGTGATATTAGAAACTATTTACTCCACTGTTTTATGCATCCTTCATAGTTCGATCACCATTTTTTGCTACCTCCTTAACTCTGGTAGAAAATATTATAAAATCATGAGTTTGGGGGAGGGGGTGGTTTCCATATATAGGTGGTTTTGAAAAGAAAATAATCATCATAAGAATAAGGTTTAAATTTGTGTCTATCTCCTTTTGTGATGTTTTCGTTAGTGAAACCTCTTCTTTTGAGGATCACCAAAATATATAATGGGTGCCACTGAGTCATTTCCAAAGCTTCGAGGACATCCGTTGAAACCATGTTAGGTAAGAAACTAATCTCATGGAAATTGTTCTTATGAGAATTGCCAATACACAGGTTATCATATCCAAAAACCATATAGCATGAATAAATTATATTTTATGCTCTTCTAAATATCAATGCAATGCCTAGTTTTGTGCATGGTCATCATAATGGAGAAATGTTCCATATGCAAGAGGACCCTCCATCACAAAAGAGACCAAGGGAGGTTGCGGATATTATTGCTTTACAACATCATAGAAACTTGTTAATAAACTTGTGCGACCTTCATTAATGAGACCCATCTGCAGGACCAGGGAATGTACCACACTCAGTGGGGACTATGTCAACTGTTCTGCGTATGGAATTTGAGGATGAACACATCAATGCTTCAAGAACATTTGTAATGAGAGGCAATGCAACTTCTACCCTTCATTTTCTAACAGAGGATATAGCATCACAATTGCAAAAACAAAAATAATAGCTTGATCAATTTGTGAGGGCACAGGCGGATCAATTGAGGAAATATATTGATTAGAAGAAGAAAATGATTTCACAATACATGCTTCCTAAGATTGAGGAAAGCATCTTGAGGCAAATAAGGGAAAAAAATTCGGAGATGGAGAAGATTAATCTTAGAAACAGGGAACTAGAGGAACAGGTCAAACAACTAAAACTGGAAGCTTGCATATGGAAGAGCAAAGCTAAGAATCAAGAAGCCATGGTGAAATCCTTGAGAAAAATTCTTTAGCAGGCTGTGGTACAGGGCAGGGAACAAAGAAAAGAATTATGTGGTGATATTGAAGCAGATGACGCAAAATAAACACACATAGATCCAAATGAAGAGGCCCACCGTGCAAGGTCCTTGATAGGTAGTAAGAACAGAAGAAATCATAGAACCTGCAATGTATGTCAGAAGAACAATGATTCCATTCTCCTCCTCCCTTGTCAACATCCCTGCCTCTGCAGAGAATGTGAAAATGCAGTGGATTCTTTCCCTCTGTGATATTCTACGAAGAATGCAAGTGTGGAAGTCTACATGTCATAAAATATGTTGCAAATGTGAAATTTATTTGTGGAAGCTATGGATATTTGCATTACATAGCTCCTCTGTCCCTAGATTGTGAAAACTTCTACTAATTCCTTTGGAAGAATGCATAATTTTATTCATCCATTACTTACTAACATAGATTTGGAACGTGAAGTAGCAACAAGTCTATAACGGTTGAAATATTCAGTTAGAAAGTGAAGAAGATGGTAAGGTGTTCTAGTAGGATGCCAAGATGCTGCAAGGGACGAGAGAATTGTCTTTCTTCAAAAACTCTTGAAGAGTACATATATGCCCTTTATGAGGTAATCTTGTATCCACATTGATAGATGATCATATCTATCATATTTAGCAGCTAAAAGTCAAAAACCAAATACCATATAAACTAAGGAAAATAGAAGGGTGAAAGAAAAGGAGAAAGAGTTGCATTTTCCACCCCACTCTTTGCTATAGCATTTCCATGGGAGCCCTAGAGTAACACATTGATTCCTAAACCTTGTAGCTATTGGTCCTCAGTTTTTCTCATTGATTACATCCATATTTTCATTATTGTTTATCATTGTATCATTACCTCGGCCTCTTGGTTTCCCCTTGTAAAAAACACTCCAACTCTGTTCATTTGCTCTGGATTCAAACCCATGTGCCCCAAAACTAGGACTTGATCTAATGGATGTATTTTTGTGTGGATACAATATTTTAGATGGGTACACTTTGTTCATGAAGAAGCTTACACCTGAAATAATCCTTAACATATCAAAACACAAAAAAGGAGAAATAACAACAATGATCAATGAGTAACATACCATTATAGGAGGTAAATACTGCATATTTTTCCCAAGTGGACCAAGAGATGAAGTATGCGAAACCATTGATGACACTAGATTATTTGTATGAGGCCTATATTGATCACCTGAAACTACTGACCCATCAAACCAAGAAGAACGGGTCTCGATGACATCATGGTTTGCAAGCAAAATACCCTGCCATATTCACCATTAGAAGGGAATAAAGGCATTGGATATCTAGGTATTGTACCCAAGGGAACACCATTAATGTTCCCATTATTAAAATTTCCATTTTTTTGTCTGTTTTTGCCTGATCAGAAGTCATGGACTTTGACACTTCTCCCTGTGGTGGGACAAAAAGGGACAAAATGCAGTACTATTCTTATGTAGGTAATTATTTACTCTTTTTGTGTGTTCTAATAAGTTTCAAGTGTTGATACTAGATAGTTGATATGGTTGATCTATCTTAGCTATTCCCCATTGTATTCACCATCAAAGTGACAAAACAATTTTTACAGTAGAAGGATCATTGGCGTGTATCTATTCTTCGTGATTCTACTCTTTGACAGTTCCAGTGAAATTTTTATCTTATATTCATTAATATAAATCAACAATAAAAAAACTCATTTAGACTAAATGGAACCAAAATCCCAAATAGGGTGAAATTAACAACTTATGAGACAGACTACTATAAAGATTTTAATTTATTTCATATTTTCCTATACATGTGTAAGGACTCAGGTGTTCAAGTGGTTTATTCGTTGATGCGGCTTCCATGCTAGACAATAATTTTAGATACTTGCGCAATGTAAACTATTACATCTTGACACATAATTTTCCTGATTCAATTTTCTAAATGCTTTATTGTTACTTCATTCATTTTCTCTCTGGTGGAATTTATCATTTTTATGTAGAGCTTTTATCACCGCACTAGAACTTTTAAGTTTTTCTTCTTCATGGGTTAGCCATTAAAGGAAGTATGGTACAAACACATCAACCACTACTGTTTTTTGTGGAATTTCATGCATATTCTTACACTCATGAGGATATATATTATAGCATTTGAACTGAACTTGTTAGGCCTGAGCTATACGACTTAACTTGTTTCATCCTAATGATTTATCTATAGGGATACCATGACGAAGAATACAAGAGAAGGTGGTCATTTATTACTGATCTGGCCAAAAAGAAAAAAATGTGAGTCATTTTTATCACATTATTGGGTATCATTTAGTGTTATTGCCACAACTTGTTCAATATTTGATGAGTACAAGGTACAATATAGTGGAAATAAAAAATCAAAAGATAGAAAAAAAAATCATTTACCATTGGTTATTAGAACAAATGTAGTTTAGTTTTTGTAGTTTCATGTGCTTTGAACTACTACAAAGTTCAAAATAATGAGAGATTTTGATTTATGCAGAGGAGAACCCATTCCTGAGATCAACTATACTATTGAAGAAGCTCATTTTTGGGCAGAAGTCCTTACAAAACTTAGTGAATGTAGCTTATTCATGCTTTCAAAGAGTATCTGGAATCATTTCAATTGTTAAAATTTTCTCCTAACAGAATTCCAAAACTATAAGAGCTTTCACAGGTATAATGGGTTTTGATAGCTTGTATTTATAATTTGTTATGGATGGAGAACTATTCCACTGTATATAAAAAAAATTACATGGGTTTTGTGCACAATTTTTGCAGTATTACACTAGATGTAAAATAAGACCTATTGCAGGATTTTCACACCCACGTCAATTATTGAATGGACTAGCTTTGAAAATATTCCATTCAACACAGTATATTCGTCACACTAGAAATCCAATGTACACTCCTGAACCTTACATTTTCCATGAGATATTTGATCACATGCCAATACTAGTACACCCTGTATTTGCTGATATTGCTCAGGTTATTGGCTTAGCATCACTGGGGGGATCAAATAAACAACTTTGGCATCTTATTAAGCTATATTTGTATACAATTGATTTTGGAACAATTGAAGAAAATAACGAATTTAAGGCATTTGACGCTTGCATACTATCAAGTTTTGGTGAGTTTAGCACATGAAGTTTGGAAAACCAACATTTAATAACCTTGATCCATTCAATCAAATACCCAAGTAGAGTTACAAGGACAGATTTCAAAATATTTACTTATGTCAAAGTTTTTCAGACACTACAGAATAACTTCTCTCCTATGCAAGAACTATTCACTCTGGTAATTAAAAAAGGCTCTATAAAACTCTAAACAAACATATATGTATGAATAGCTATTTGAATTGCCTCACCTTATCCACAAACTAGCATTAGCACCTATCAGCATTAGAGAAAGATGACAGACCTTGCTGCAATTTTTTATTGCACCTGTCTAGGAAGTCACTAAGGGTGCTAGAATGACAAAGATAAGGGATATTGCCACAATATTTCATGTATACATGCTAAAACCATTCACTATTAAATTTAAGGATACATGCATCTGTATAATTACTAATAAATTCAAGTGGACTGGCCTAGTAAAACAATTGTGTATGAAAATTTGCAAAATTAATTCAGAATGTTTCTGTACATGTTATGTAAAAGACAAGGACGAAAACATATGTATGAATAAATTCTAGATTCAAATGGACTTGTTTTGTTGTGAAAATCTGATAAATGTAGTTGTTTGAGTATTATTCAATTCCGTTTGTACATGAATTAATTGGGAGTTGTATACGTTAATGGAATACTACATTGTTTTCATTATATTATTTTTCATGTCAATGGAATGATCATGGTAGTCTCTGGATGGCCAATTTATATGGACTAAAGTTGTTCTTATTATCTTTATTCAATCGTAAGGGGTGCTTTTTTGTCCTCTGATTTATGTAGGTTAGATATTTATTTCTTGGACTATGATAGGTAGATCTGCACTCTATACAAATCATAGGTAACAGAAAAAATGAAAACATATCATAACTGTGGATTAAGGAACATGAGATATACAAACACAACACTTCGAATATTATGACACCAAGTACAAATTTGAACTCAATTAGATCTCTCTAATATAAACTCAGAAAGAAGGAATACACTACAATGACTCAAAATTGAATAAATTAATGCCCCAACCCTTCCTTTATTTCATACACTAAAAAATGCCTCTAATTTACAGAAAAGGTCTATCACTAAGTGTGCCTAGATTTAGAAGTGATTGTGAATCTCTAACTCTATATCTGCCTAGAGATGTACCCTCCCTACATGATATAATCCACATAATAAAGATCCAATCCTCCTAGAATAGCGAACCCATGGTTTAAACGTGGACACCAAATCAAACATAGTGCCTACTCTAAATTTGGAAGACTTCCTAAGTCATGTACTTTCACAAAATCTGGAAACGTTAAATGAAAAATAGGACAAAAATTTCTAATTTAAGAAAAAATTAAAACTAGAATTCTCTAAGGTTGTAAACTGTCTGAGGGTAGAAAATGCATACATATTTACCTCTCTACATATCCATTGCAACACCATCAATCATCACTACTTAAAGTGTTGCACACAGCCAAGGTTTTATAGCTCTGTTGAAAATAGTGACTGCATGATGCTAAAGATAACAACAGTTCAACAACACATAAACAGAAAAATACACTCCACCTTTGTGAGGAAGGTGTTATCTACCAAGGCAAGTCTCTATTTCATCTTTTCAAACTTCACCTTAGCTAGGAGCTTTGTCAAAATCTCTGCAACCTGCATATCTGAATGAGCATAATCTAGGACCACTGCTCCCTTATGAAATATGTCTCTAAGGAAATGGTGCCACGTTGGAACAGGGTCCCCTAGCTGCATTTTGATATGTTCCAATGATGTGTTTTTGATATATTTTTGTAGTAACTGGTCTTGCGTAGGGGCTTTGGGGCAGGTCAAAGACCCTAATGGATTGTAATGGGTCAAAGGGTAGACCTAGAGTCTGCAAACTACAATTTGCGGACCACAGGATAGCGCAGGCTATGATGGTATAAATAGATTGATAGTTTGAGTCTAAAAGTAAGTAAGTAATATTGATGTTACGTAGAAACTGTTGAGATCTCTTTTGGCTAGTTTTGGGTAATGACTCCTATTAGATGTGTGCGCGGAGATCCTTAGTCCTGCTCTGTGTGAACCCCGCTGGCTGTGTGCACGGGTTGACTTGGGTTTGTAACTTGGTTTTGGATGCTAATGAACATAGAATCTGTTATGCTATATGAACTAGCTGTATTTACTACTGAAGTATCTCTGTGTTATTTGGATTAGCTGTGATTATGTCTATGGTATATGAATTAGCTACAATTGTGTTATTCTGTGATGATAATTGCTGATGCGCACGTAGATGCGAAGGCGTTGATAAGATATGCTTAATAATAGTAGCTTTGTTTATGTTTACATGCTGTTTATACTGTTAAGGGCTCAATAATCGGCTTGTTTCTATGCGAACCTGATAGAAATCAACAATATCTTCCTTAATTACCCACTCTATCCTAGGGTGCGGAAACCTGGTTCTAGCACCCACCCATACTACTTCGGGTGAGACTTTGGCCTACTAAAGTAGGTCATTGCCGAAAGGGCAGTAGTATAGGGGTTTGTCGGCAAACCTTAAATCCGAACCTGGGCTAGGATCCCTCAAGCAAATAAATGGTTGTGTTGTCGAGATCGGGAGAATTTTGAGAGAGAGATCGGGTAATGCCACGAGGTAGTTGGAGACTTGAGAAATTGGAGCTCGAAGACTGGTTCGAAAGACAGATTCAAGAATTTTCTGTAAAGGAGAATCGCAACATGAAGTTAACAATGGAGAAGTGGGAAAAAATATATATATTTTCACCGAAGTATATGGAATTTTTTTTGTAACTTTTGCGCATGATCTCCAGGAGTGGCTAGTGAGGCTAGTAAAATTCCATACATGTTGGAAATATGATCAGGTTACGCAGTGGAATCTGGAATTGATTCAAAAATTAGAGAAGGCTGACAATACAATCACCCAAACTGTGGATCATTAGGTGGATAGTGTGCTAGGAGTATTTGTAAGATATTTCGCAGTCGATCAGTTTGTGTCCTACTCTGAGGCAGAGCAGAGGTTCTTCAAAGGATTTCGAGGTAATTTATTGTGAAAATTTCCACTACTAATTAAAATATTACAGTGTGAAAAGGGAATTTTGTGTAGCCACACTGAATGAATGACCTCTGATCAGAGTGAGTAAAACACGAATTGGTAAGTACTACTAAGTCAACTAAGAAGGGGATTGATCCGTCTACAACCCATTAAGAGAGCCAGATGTGCACACAGGAACTAGTCTTATGGCTACACCATCTCCGAGTCAGCATAAGGGCATAACTCCCCTATGCCTCTGCCACTACTAGAAGAATATATGGCCACACACATGAAGCTGCCCACCTTCAAGGGTGTAGGAGATGAAGATATGCACTGGTTTTGGTTGGTAGCAGAATTAGTATGGACTGTGCAGAATGTGGCTAGCGATGCTGTAAAAGGGCGTAGATATCCCTCGCCTTTGAAGGAAGGGCACTAGATTGGTACATGGGATACATAGGCCAGCATGCAGATCCATCTATTCAAGAGATTAAGAATGCTTTAAAACAAAAGTTTCGAAAGCCTAAGTCCTATGCTCAGCTGGTGGTTGACTTGAAATACTTTAGACAAGGACGCATTAAGTCGGTATGGGAGGTTGATCAGTGGCTAGAGAAGGCTATCAGGGATGCAAAATTTAGTATGATGATAGACAACAAAAGGAATGGTTCATCGCCTTGCTATTACCTCACCTGCGTAGACCTATAGGTTAGGAAGCGATTGAGACGCAAGAGAAAGCCTTGGATATTGCTATGAAGCTAGAAGCCACGCCAAGAGACGATGCCTAGTTTGGGGTACAATAGATCCAGGGACAGCTGGGGGAAATGCACCTCGAAATCCAAAATTTGCGGAAATAGCGAGGAAAAGAAGCTAGCCCAAACCTATGGTGCATAATATGCAGGGTGTCAGGCCACACCAAGGATCAGTGCCCTTTGCTGGTGGACTACATGTAGGCTGGGGGGGCCAAATGATTGCACTCTAAAGAGGTTGCGGACCAAGTGGTCCCACATTACGGTGTGCTGACTGCTGTGTAGCTAGACTACGTGACACCAACCACTGCCCCCGTCTTGGTTCCTATGTTCCAGAGTTGAAGCAACAACAGTGCCAATTCTACTCATCTGTAGGACATGACAAACACAACTGCCAAACATATGCCTCAATGATAGACTGATGAAACCTGTAGAGGGTATAGGATGACCCTTCTTCACCACTATCTCCCTCGAGATGAGGAGGCTCCCCCGCTAGAGGCCGGGGGGGAGAAGAGGTGGAAGTGCAGGTCGGGGAAGAGGGAAATTGATCTGTTATAACTGTGGGGAAGTAGGGCACTTTGCAAGGGACTGTACGAACCCTGCATGACAATCTTGCAGATATTGTAGACAATTGGATCATGTGATCGAATATTGTCCAGTACTGATAGAAAAAGTGAAAAAAAGACAACAGATGCCAACGTAGAATGTGCAAAGGGTTAATGCAGAACCACGTGATGAGGGACCCAGTATTAATTTCATAACACATAATAGCATGGCTATTGGAGGAGCGGAGGAAAAATCTACAACTGAACCCCTTATCCAGAAAGCTACTATCAAAAAGGAATCTCGAACCTACAGAAGGAGAAAGAAACCTTCATAGAAGCTCGCAAATACTTTACCAAGGATGAGGCATCTACTTCCAAGGCTCCAACAAACATAAAAGTGGACGATGAAGTTAAACCATTCCTACAGGCATGTATGAAGTTGCTACGCAACCAAAAGGTAGTAGAAAATATTCAAGCATTGATAGACAACTACGAAGAAAAAACTGACCCTCCAACAAAAGTTAAAGATGTTCACAAACTTTACAAGCATAAGAAATGCACTGGTCAGGAAATGTGGCTAATGGCGCAGATTGGCGATTATGAAATGGATCAGGTCATCTTGGATTTGGGATCCAATGTGAACGTCCTGCCCAAAAAAATGTGGCAGAGGATGGGAGAACCTAAGTTGGAATGGTCTACTATACAGCTGCGCATGGCTAACTAAAATAAGATCATACCATTGGGGAGACTGTCAAAGATTATGGTAGATATCGCACGGATTAAGGTATACATGGATTTTGAGGATATTCAAATTGTGGAAGATACGGACCCTTATGCTGTGCTCCTGGGACTATATTGGGCTATAAACATGGGAGGCATTATCAACTTGAAGAAAAGGAGCATGGTTTTGGAGAATGAGGGTATGAGAGTAATAGTCCCTCTAGACCCAGCAGAAGGAGAATGGTATACAGAACCTGTGCGTGAAGAATATGACGTGGATCATATCTATACGCTAACCACCTGGGATGACGATTGGATTAATCCTATGGCTGATGGTGTGCTTTACTAGGAGAAAGATAGTGAATGCCTGTTTGACTCTGATGGGGAGATCAAAAAAGGCAGAATCAGTTACATGATGTATCTACGCTATGTTGTAAGGATCATGAAGAACTTCCAGTGTATCTCGTCATAGGTAAGAGAGATGCCTTAATTTTATGGTTCTGGTACTATTAGGGATTTTCTTAGAGCCTTCGAAGTAGAAGTCCCAAGGGAGCAAAGAATGTAGATGC
Source organism: Pinus albicaulis (assembly GCA_034641835.2). Classification (NCBI taxonomy): domain Eukaryota; kingdom Viridiplantae; phylum Streptophyta; class Pinopsida; order Pinales; family Pinaceae; genus Pinus; species Pinus albicaulis. The sequence goes on from CM076572.1 coordinate 110,218,796, forward strand.
TTAACCTAGCCATGCATGCGACCTCTGAACAGTGGTGGGAAACTCATAAGGGGATGTTCTAGGATTGGGAGGAATGTCGCAAGATGATGATCCTACGGTTTGAACCTTTGGTTCACGTACGAGTGGAGGCTTTCCTTGGCCAAGGGTACCTGCACAAGCACTTGGCTGCATGGATGGCTGTGTAGTGTGAAAGGACTGAGGACAAATGGATACACCTGTTCATTCATGCCTTGGGGCCAATCCCCACCGCATGGTATTTGGATGTAGAGCTACATCAGCGTACCCACCACTGGGAGACCCTGAGAGAAATTTTTTTGGGAATGTTTGGATTGATAGGCAGAACTGAGGCATTCGACGAAGCCCTGCAGGACATAGATGCCCTAGTATTTAATGAATCACGCCCTCATGTGGAGTATGGGGCACCATCTTGGGATACGCAGATGCAGGACATTGTTAACTACCACAATCTATCAATGGAGGAATGTGACAAAGACCCTTGAAATATCACTATCTCGGAATTGGAGGGTGAACGCGCAGTTGCTGGACCCCCACTACAGACCGTTGGTGTGACCAAGCCTCTTCAGCTAAGGGAAGTCAACATTGGAACAAAAGAAAAACCTAAGCTATCTAAGATTGGGGACTACTGGGATGATGATACTATTGGGAAAGTCACGAAGCTTCTCACGGAGTACCAGGACCTGTTTCCTATGAAATTCTTAGACCTCAAGGGTATTACAGGGGACTTTGGGGTCATGCGCATCACTTTAAAACCACATGTGCGACCTGTCAAGCAGCAAGCTTACCAATTGAACTCCAAGATCGCAGCAAAAATATGTTCACCACCGAATGGGGATCCTTCTAGTACATTGTCATGCCATTTGGGCTCAAAAATTCCGTTGCCATCTTTTTGTGGGTAGTGGTCGCAGTATTCAAGAAGTTCATTCATAAGTTCTTGGAGGTATACTTTGATGATTGGACAATATTTGGATTGTTAAAGAAGCACGTCTCGAACCTGCGCATGATGTTGGATGCCTATAGAAAGCACCAGATTTTCCTAAATATTAGGAAGTTCATATTCTGCATACCTTTCGAGATCTTGTTAGGCCACATAGTCTATCGACAGGGACTGATGGTTGACCCTGCCATGGTAGCAGTTATCATCAACTTAGTAGTCCCTACAACTGATAAACAATTGCACTCCATCCTCAGGCATGCGGGGTACTACAATAAGTTCATTCAAGGGTACGCACTAATCACGACACCCATGGAGAAGTTGCTAAAGAAGGACGTTTAATTTTTTGGGATGTAGAGTGTCAGAAGAGTTTTGAGCTACTGAAGGAAAAGATGGTCTTTGCACCTATCCTGATATTTCCTAACTGGGTGAAGGTTTTCCATGTCCTTGTATATGCTTCAAGGATCGCCTTGGGAGTTGTCCTTACATAGCCCGGGGAGGGGTAAATTGACCACTCGGTTGCATTTACTAGTAGAAAAATCTCTAGTGCAGAGCATAACTACTCCACTACTTAGCACGAGGGGCTGGCCATGGTATATGCCCTGCAGAAATACCACCATTATCTGATCGGAGGGCACTTCAAGATGTTCATGGATCACTCCTCTTTGAAGTACCTATTCAATAAGCCTATGTTGGGGGGAGAAGATTTTCCGGTGGTTACTTCTATTTCAAGAACATGACTTTGAGATAATTGTGAAGCCGGGGAAGCTAAATGTGGGACCAGACCACTTGTCTTGAATAGAGAGTGGTGAAGAACTGACCAACCTAGAGGAAGAATTTCCTGATGTGCAGCTATTTTCTATTAAGGTGGTTGATGCGCACTTTGACGATATCATTCAATTCTTAACTATGGGGATGGCACTTGTAGAATATTCGGTCCAACAGAAAAAAGCACTGGTAGCCTGCGTATCAGACTTTACCATCATGGCGGGCCACTTTTATAAGCTAGGAGCTAATGAAGTACTGCAAAGATACGTTCTGGAGCATGAAAGACAAGCCATTTTAGCAGAAGTCCACAAAGGCATAGCAAGAGGTCACTATGCAGGGAAATCGATGGCGCAGAAGATCGTAAGAGTTCGGCTGTGGTGGCCCACACTGCATAGTGACTCTTATGACTATTGCAAAGCCTGAAAAACATGCCAAAGGACAGGAAGACCTTCGTGCAGGGACAAAATTCCCTTGCAACTACAGATGGCCCTGCAAGCATTTGAAAAATGAGCCATAGACTTCATTGGGCCCGTCAACCTACCAGGGAAGAAGACACGTGCCTGCTACATCATCAACTCGACTGATTATGTAACCAGATGGGTCGAAGCACAAGCTGTGAAGGATTTTACTACAGATACCACTACGCACTTTATTTTTTTGTATATTTTGACGAGGTTTGGCTGTCCAAAGATCTTGATGAGCGATAGAGGTACGCATTTAGTTAATGAAACAATATAAGCCTTGACTGAAGAATTTCAAATCCACCATGAAAAAATTACCCCATATCACCCACACACAAATGGAATGGTAGAATATTTTAATAACATTTTGGAATAGGCGTTGACCAAGATCTGTAATGTCAATTAAAGTGATTGGGATGTGTGCATACCATCGGTCCTTTGGGCCTATCGGACCACGTGCAAGAAATTGACTCGGAAAACACCATTTCATATGGTTTATGGAAAGGAGGCCATTATACCCATGGAGTATATCGTTCCTAGCTTGTGCATCGTAGCCTTTATAAACATGTTGGAGCCAGATATCATGGAGGAACACTTAGCACAACTACTTGCCTTGGAGGAAGATCGATTCACTGCTAACTTTCATCAGCAAGTTCAAAAGGCCCGGGAAAAAGCCTGGCATGATAGACATATTTGGTAGGTTGTCTTTTCAGAAGGAGAATTTGTCTTTCTATACAATAGCCAGTTTTCAAAACACCCGGGGAAGTTCCATCAACACTGGATGGGCCCCTATATGGTAAAGGAAATCACTAACGGAGGAGTTATCTAGTTAGCTACACTGCACGGTGATATTGTACCAGGATATGTTAATGGAAACCATCTCAAACCATACCAAATCAAATGACTATATGGCCAGAGTAGCTATATTAGAAGGAATATGCACAGGAAAGAGGAAAAACGCAGGCAGACCCGTTATACGCTTGAGGGTCGACTGCAGGTTAGGAAGCACGGGGAGGTGTGCTATGATCGAAGGGGTCAAACGTAGGTCAGGAAGCTTGGGGAGGTGTGCTGGGAGTGCAAGGGTAATACACAGCTGTGAAAACTAGCTATTGGAACAATACCGCTAGGTAAAAAGCCAAATTTACCATTGGAAGGAGTGGGTAAAAGGCAATTAATGCGGCAATTTCCAAAGATTTTTTACTGTTTCCTTGATGGTAAGTTTTAGCTAAGTTTCATCCGGTCGTTGTTCACTCTTCAACGCTATAAATTGAGAAAGGAAGCTCTAAATTGGGTTCTGCATATCCTGAAAAAATTGTGCCTAAAAAATTTCCGTAACTATTGTGCTATGTTCATGTTAGGGCATGCTACCCCCTCTGATAGTAGTAACCCCAAGTTCGTCTTTCAAGTGAGAATGACTGTGACTAATCTCGCTAATTCATCACAGACTGTGGCCTCTACTGATAGAGAATCTGATGAAGTATTGGAGGTCACCCCTAAAGTTGAAGAAGTCGTGTCAACATAGACCAAGGAGAAGTAGGTGGAGAAAAAGAAAATTAAGGGGAAAGGCTAGGAGCAAGGGTAGGGGAGGGTTACGAAATGGGCTGGGGGGAAGCCGTGCTACTCCCTCGTAATGTGCGACCCCCCTGAACGGTGCCTAAGGCACGCTTTTCTAACTTGAGGAAGCGACCTCTGCTGCTTAGGAGGAAGCTCGTATCGCTACCCTAATCACTTGGCTACCGCCCTATGTTAGGCCCTGAAGACCCTCGGTGCGCATGCCTAAGTATCTCAAGGGTCTACACTCCTATATTCAAATGCTGCTAATTCCGAGAGAAGTCCCCATAATTGGAGAAGCATACAACAAGCTCCCTTTAATTATGTTCGACGATCACGACCTTGGCAACCTGGAAGCCTTCCCAGAATTGGCACCTAAGTTGTAGCTTGAAAGATTACTCAAGGACGATGTGCTAAGGGTCATAGCAATGCTGTGGGCACACGAGTTAGAAAAATCTGGATTACTAAACTTGCTGCAGATAACTCACTTTGGCTGATACAATGTAACTGATCAAGTGGTGCGACAACTGCTAGGTCTGATCCATGACGGTAGCTTGTGGATCCAGGACTGCATTCGCCTTGGTGCTGCCCTAATTCACCACATTACTAGTCTCCCCATGGAGAGGTTGAATCCCATGGAGCGCGTCGACAAGAAGTATGAGAAACAAATCGCCGACAAAGTGCGAGAAGATTACCATGTCGATCGAAACACCAGATGGTTCATAATCAACACAATTAATGACCATGGAGTGTGCATGGGTACCTTGCTGCTGGCTTGCAAAATTATGCCCAAGTGTCAGGAGACGACAGTCCCCGCATATGTGATTCAGGTAGCTAGAAGCTACGAAAAAGGGGTATGCTTAAACTGGTTGAAGTTTCGGGCATGGAGCTGGAAGCATAGGGCATGGAGCAGGAATCGCAGCAAGACATGGAGATTGAGGGTCTAGATACACAAGGTACTGGTTCCTCGCGTGGTACGAAATGGAAAAAAAACCCTCTCAAGGGATAGTGAATGAAAAAATGAACTAAGAGGATCAAAAGGGAGACTGAGTGTTAGTATGAATCTTAATTCCAAGCATACGAAAAAAGACCACTTTAGCTGCGCATAATAAGCAACCCTAACAACAAATATGGCTACTAATATCCTTAGATCTGCAGTTAGGTGATGAATATAAATGCTACAAAAATATAGATCTACGCATTAGAAGACATTAAGCAGTAGAAAAAACAACATTTACTCCATGCATCCAATAGACAAGACAATAATATGTTGAATGAATTTTTTATTAATGGCACCTGGGAGGAAAACACAAGAGGGTGTTTCCTGTTCTCCTCAATGGGATGGGTTCTTGTAAGTCCTCAGCACTTTAGATCTAAAATTCCTCTCTTGATGGTGTAGAAAACCTAGACAAAAATGGTAGCAAAATATGACTATGATGGTGGATCAATAGTCAGACTAAAAGTATAGATCCAGAGTGATATTTATGCAAAAAAAGGTGATAAATTAATGGGAAAACCCTTCTATTTAAAACAAAATATTGAGTTAGTCTAGATATTGGTGCAGAGTTAAAATATTATTAACCACATCAAGAACCAACTTTTATGGAATATTTTATTATATTTGTTGGAGGGAAAAGGAATTTGACATTGGTCAAATCCCTTTATTTGTAAATAATAAATAAATAAATGATTTATTTCTCATTTTAAGGATGTGGTTGAGCAATAATCAAATAAATAATGATTTACTTAATTATTTAAGGGTGATTTAGTCATATTCAACAAAGAATATTATTTAAATAAGGTTTAAATAATTATTCTTAGGAAATAATAAGATAAATAATTATTTATCTAATTAATTTCCCTGTTTTGGGTTAAATATAACTATGAATATTAATTAAATTGTTGTTTAACTAATTATTCCTTGAGGAGAATCAAACAAATGTAGAATTATTTAATATTTCCTCATGGGGTTTCCTGTTTAGACCATAAACAACTTAATAAAGGTGGTTTACTAAGTTATTTTTCATAGTGAATGCAATTTTACTTAGGGTAAAATTGGTCTTACATGGTGTACTTGGGTCCATCTAATAACAATAGGTTAGATGACCAAAAAATGGTGTAACAGATTGCCCCCCAGTGTGCGAGCATTAGGAGCTAATCATATGACCGAAGTACATTGTAAGAACTCAATCACTAGACATCGAAGAGGAAGTTAAAGAGAGAGAAGTATAAAGTAGACCAAAGTGCTGAAAGAACTAGACCTTGAGGAGGTGAGACTTACAGGTGCGATAACTCTCTTTGATGAGTTGAGTACCTGTGCTATAGGCGGCGGGGGAGGCATACCTATGCCTACCGAGACAAATTACAAAAAATAAGGCGTCCAGTAAACAAAGGGACTGAAAAATATAGTACATGATGGCATAAACATGAGCCAAATAAACAACATGATAATGAATCCCACATACATATTGTGCCTGGGATAACATCCAAGACTTGTACAATAATATCTGATTACATGAGATATAGATACAACCCAGATGCCCCTTAAAACATGAAAGGGCTCTAAAAATATGACTGATACATGCAAACAAAAAGGTGCTGCAAGTGGCTGAGGCCGAAATCAGCAAATGTATGGAGTTCCATCAAAGGCTGTAATGAAGAGGTCATCTGGGTATGTGGGGGGCTACCTGTAGGGCCACCCGCTCATGAGGGCTAAGACATCTCACACACACTCGGGAATCACCGATATCAGCTGCTGCATCACTGAACCATCAAGTATAGGGATCTCGATCATGTTGAAAGGAGATGGAGCTGAGAAACAATCAAGTCAAAGGGAAATAAGGAGTCCCTTTTTCTGATTCGAGGCACCGAACAAGAGTGGAAGATGGAACCAAGGTACACTACCCTCTAGACCTATCTTCTGGAATGAATGAGATGATGTCGACAGAAGGAGCTTCGCCATAGGTGAGGCAATAAGGGATCCTCAACTAAGGCATGAGAGAAAATAGTAGAGCGACTCACAGACTAACAAAAATGATGATGATGAAATGGGGGGTACTAAGTAGCGAACAGAAAATTTCCCTTGTTAGAGCATAAAGGGCATGGATGACCTGGAAGTGACTGACACAATATCATGAGGGATAGGGGACAGTGGGACTGAAGTCCATCATGTGTGACACGAGAGAGGGACCAAGAACTGAAGGATGGATGACTATAACGGGATTCATAGGGACTCAGGATAAACTCCATGAATGCAATGATGACTCAACTCGGATGCTCTAAAAAAGGGTGACTCGATGGTGCTGCCACATAGAAAAGGTCCAATGGGGACCATAAAAACATGGGTACAAGATGGTAACTCACGACAAAAGTCAACACGAGTGTGGACAAGTATGGAGGAAAAGTGTTGCCCCCAGTACGAGTGTTGAAAGTGAAGAAATTCGATTTTGAGGAGGGTTGAAGTGACGCTTCTTGGAAAAAATGTGCCCTAGTGAAGTATCAAATCACTAAAAACTAATGGATACCCATTTAGGGCTCGACGAGAGCTTTCCAATGGTACAAATGGTTTGGTAAATGGAGCTACGGTTTGGTCGCAGTAGGCAAAAGAAAAAACAAGGGTTTCTCTTTTAATAAGGAATTTTCCCTCCAAATTCACTCATTTGCATGTGGAGCTCTGGTGAATGTAGAGAGGAGAGAAGGCCCTAAATCTTGTGCCGATCGTAGCGGACAAACCGATCGTTGGAATCGAGATCCTTCAGTTGCAAGTAAGAGGCCTAACCATAATATTTCTTTTCAGTGGATTAAAAGTTCAGATTAGGTCCCCAGGGCTCAGGAACAAACCCCTGCTCCTCCTCATGGTTAGGTCGCAATTTTTGGGGCAAAAAGTATGACCTAGGTAGTAGGTTTTGAGCAAAAAACTGCGACCTGTCCCAGGTTTGGGCCTAAAATGTGCGACCTGTCAGGGAGTGGTTTTTCTATGCTATTTTTTGGCTGAGTATTGGGTTTTTTATGATGAGATAAAGTATTTCCTATCTATATTCTGAAAAATATGGTGGTTTTGTGAAGATATGGCAGAATTACGAATCAACTGGAGAGAAAGAGACCTGGGTGCAGTATGGTCAGAGATCTGGGAGGATTAGGGTGTCCGCAGTGCACTGGCCAGGTTTGGGGTTCTGAAGTTTGTGGAGAACCATTTGATGAGGGATGGAGAGCCCTTATTGGCCCAGATTGTCAGCGATTAGGACCCAGACCATGAGGTCTTTATAGTGCAGGGGTATCGGATCGAGTTGATGGTCCAGGATATATATTTCCTGACTGGTCTCTCTCCACTTGGGATGGTAGGGAATACTCAGCCAGTATTACCACGAGGGCGGAATATCATAGATTTTGTAGAGCGCCATTGTCACCTAGGTCTCCAAGTCAAGGGGACTCGTATACCTATCGGGGATTTGGAGAGGTTAGAGACTCATGTTGTGGCCACATCAATGCTGTGGATCTTGGGAAACCAAGCACTCCATCACATCACTGGAGGGAAAATGATGCTTGTGGAGCGTGTTTTGAGTGGGACCTACTATGGGTGGGCCTAGATGATGCTGTTGTCATTGAAACGACAGTTGTCACTATGCAAGCGGCAAGTGAACCATGATTGTGCATATGGTACAATTTTATGCTCGTTCTTCTTTGAGAAGATCCCGACAGTTTGACCTCGCATACAGCTCCAAGATGGGGGCCTGAGAGAGCCTAGGATGCACTAGTGGGGGAAACTACTGTGCAGAGGAGGAGGTGGGGCGGTTAGACGGGTGTTCCAACCTGAGTTCTTTGTTCATTGGGATCAGACGCCACTGTATATAGACAACTATCCCTATAGTGGGATGAGTTATTGTGGGGACCTAGATTTGCCACTACCGCCTGGTCGAATATGGGGGCCTGATGGTAAGTAACAAAGTGCTAGTATTTAATGTGCATGTAAAGGTCTAGAATATTGTATGTGGTACTAATTCTTTCACTTTTGGTATGCAGATACAGCACTGGTAAAACCGGTTGGATATATGGGACGACCTACATTATCGGGGACCGCAGGTCTCAGTGGATCGAGGGTGCAGAAAAATGAGGATGCAGAAGCCCTCTTGGAGGATATCTGTCATAGATGTGAGAGGCTTCTGACTGGTGTTTCAGAGAGAGGCTGGCAGGACTTAGATGACCAGTACATAGAGCCATGTATTGGTCTACCCTCTGAGTGGCTAGGGGTCATGCGAGACATGGTGATGGCCGGACAGGGTATGCGTGATCTACGAGATGCGGGAGTTGAGCCATTGGCTCGGGATCCTCTAGATAGTGATTAGTGTGTAGGGAAGGTGGTGCCACCAGTTTTGATTTTTGTAACATGCTATGGGCATGTCATATGTATCAAAGTGGATGGACTCTAAAACATGTTATACGACACATATTATGGATATGCATCATTTTGATATTTTTATGTTATTGTCTTGTGTTAAATGCGTGTTCTAGATTCCAATCTAGAATATTGTTTGCAATGCTATATACATAGTGATTTTGTGCTCTAGGTACATGATTAAATGTAATGATTTCAAATTCATGCATCAAAAGCTTCACTCATAAATATCTTCTAAAAAGGATAGGATTATGCACACGATAGACACCATTCAATTGCGTGACAAGAAGCAGGAAATCTAAACGAACATGAAGGTGGAGGATGCTATGTGAAAGGGAGTACTACATCATAGTTGGCTTGGTTATTGGTAGTAGTACCAATGCATACCCCATTTGAGAGAACAAGGGAGTGCAAGGGGGTAAAAATGGCCCAACCTGTCGAGGCTAGATTCTTGGCGTAGCGACTTGCACCATCAGAAAAATCGATATAAGGTGTGGGCGGGATGTCCCTATGAAATGTGCCACAATACAATAACTAGAAGGATGATGAACAATGCTGGCAACCTGAGCACAAAGTAGAAATCCAACGCACTCCGCGGGAGGGAGTGATCTGGGTAAGATGTCTACTACTCACACGCTGACAGTGAGGTGGAGTGTGGGAGCTACCAGAGGTGTAACTTGTGCTGAGATCACAAAATTCACCATAGGCATGGGTGGTGCTATCCCGTTTATGGGTGGGAAAGATGAAGTCAGGGGTGGACATGGCTTCCATGATGTCATCATCACAATAGAATATGGGGTGACTATAGGAAGGGAGACCACATGACATGGCGAAGCTACCTAACTCATCATCATGAGAAGAAATGTTCACATGCACATTGTCACAGGGGATGATGGAAGAACAAGTAGATAAGGGATCTACTAATGTTGAGCCCAGGGTGATCGTTGAAGGGAGGTCAAGCGAAAAAATAGGGGAAGATTCGGAGGGAGTTTCCACCCAAGGTCTCATGGATGATGAAATGTAAAGGATGGTGGCCGTACGCTCCTTCATCTCGACATCGAGAGGGGGAATGTCAATGGGAGTGGGTAAATCCTCAGTCTGGCCTGCAACATACTACACAAGTACGGGATAGGTAGATTGGTTTTGTTCAATCTCGTACTCCCAAACTACCTATAACGAGTCACAGTAATGCGTAAGGCAGGGACAATAGTGAGAATAATGGCCATGGAGATCACACAACACACAAGGTTGGTTATTGTGAATAGTTTTAGGATTCTTGGTTGAAGTCGAGGAAGAAGCAGAGGCTTCAGGGACCGTAGACTCAAGGAATGCAACTTTAACCATGGGCTTGATACAGGGTAGTTCAGGATAGTTATGGGTTGCATGGCTGACGACATCACACAAAGGGCCGGGCTTTGTGGGTGGGGGAGGTGCAGGGTCTATGGGAAAACCTTGTCCTTGGAGGCCCTCTTGCAAGCTTTTCCCTTCATACTCGAAGTGGTCATAATAGGAGTGGTTCCTATTGAGGTGGTTGAGGCACTGTTGCAATGGGAGAAGTCATGGGGACTAGTTGAACAGGGGTCAAAGAAAGGTAAGGTTTGGGTTGACCTGGTGGGGTAGTAGCTAGAGGATAAAGGTGCCAGAAGAGAATCCCAAGGCTCAAGTTTGGAAGAGAGAGGGTGGCCATGACAGGTGCCATATAGACTCCTGATGGGGGAGCTAGGAACCATATCTGACCAGAGAGGTAATTTCCAGGTGGGACGACTCTTAAGTGGTTAAGGCCTAGAGGAACCATTATAGGAGGGTAAAGAGGCTCATGAGTACCCGCTGAAGGGCTAAGAGGAGGAGGTCCAAAAGGCTGAATCGAAGGGCTAGGAGAAGGCTGTAGAGGGCAAGGAGGCTGCTGACTAGCCGAGGCAAGCCACTTGAGGGTAGCCCGAGATGATTGCATCATGAAAACATTCGATGATTTAGTATCAGAGACAAGAGGAGGAAGACTAGGGAAAGTACCAAGCAATGAGGAATCTTTGTAGACTCCGGGTGAAATAGTGGTCAAAGGATCGAAATTTTTCTTCTTGGCCACCAAAGAGATAGTGGACTCAGGGGAGATCTGAGACTTCGGTTTGTAATATGTCAACTAGTCAATGGTGACTATCCTTCCATTATAAGGGAAGGACGTCTTGCGATGGACCGCGAAAGGGACAACATACATCTCATAAGTGTAGCTACGACCAAACAAAATGTTGTAATCTAAGGGGGCATCTATGACTTCTATGTCAATGCAAAGAGTCTTGCCCACAAGAGTAATAGGAAAATTGCGGAATAAGCCAATGGGCTTGGAGGCATGGCCATTCCACGCTTAGAGAGTGAGCATGGAAGGAGCCAACTTAGGTGATCCGAGTTGCTTCCAAACCAATTCGGACATCACACAGGTGGATGCCCCCTCATCAATAATGCACTGGGAAACGTTAGCGTTTCGAATCTTGATTGGGATTTGGAAGGCGACAGAAGTGGGGAGAGGAGGATGTTTTGACTGGTCAACATCAAAGACAATCAATAGATCATCGAAATGATCTACAATTCCCATGGCAGATAGTAGAGCTTTTCGTTGTGAAGGGCACGACTGGAGGAGTTCTAGTGTTGAAATGGCAGCTGGGGATTGTGCCAAATCATCTACTATGTTGTACGAATGGGAAGCTTTGCCAAAAGAAGCATTTTGGCGTAGTGGTCCCTTAGGGATCTTGGTATGAACCTGCGCCTTGGGATGAGGGATCTGTAAGGGACCATTGGGTGTTGAAAGAGGCTTTGTAGAGACCAAAGGAGGTGGCTCGGGGATAGACGTAGCAGGAGGCTTTTTGTACTGACGGGACTGAATTTGAAGATTGATGTCTATGGTTAAAGGTTGATCAGAGTTCATCATGAGAATCTGATAATCGGAGGTACCAGATGGAAGAGGTTGAGTGGCCACCCGAACTTCAAGTGGTTGGGTAGCCACAAATCCTTGCTGAGGGAAAGGATCAGTAAGCACAACCGGTTGACTAGGTGTGGGACTGGGAGGAACAGAAGGGATGGCTTGCTGTCCTCTCAATGTTTCTTGAGACTCCCACAGTTTCCGCATCTGTGGCAAAAGAGGACAATCATGCGTATAATGACCGTAAACACCACAACAAGAACAAGGCTTGTTCGTGTGAACATTCCTGTCCTGCTTGGGCTGAGTGCCCTATTGCTGGTTCGTAGTGTTAGGAGCATCACCTTGATTAGGTCCAGGATTACCAGGGGCATCTTGATTTTGAGTGCCTTTCCTCTTATTTTCTGAGGGAGTATGATTAGTCGCACCGTGCTGTGCATACACCTACCCCTGAGGGGGCGGTGGTTGTTGTTGCGTGGGTTGAGAAGGCAAGGGAGGAGGAGGTGCTAATGTTGGAGGAGTTGGAGCACCAGGCTGTGGATACAGATAATAATGAGGTTGGGTAATAGTGTGGTAAATAGGAGGTTGGGAAAAAATAGGAGGCATGGTGTATCTTGGATACGTGCTACCGGGAGGGGGAAAAGTGCAGGAGGTTCTGCCCCCCCCCCCCTTGAGGAAAACCATAGCCCATGGGAGGTTGATCATATGGATTAGAGAGAGCTCCAATGATACCATCGGCGACGTGAGATGCCCCCAGTGCATTGGCACCACCTGGTCTGGGAACATCAGGTAGAACGGTATAAACATAACCTGACTGAGCGTAGATCAAGTCATATTTTAACACAATTTGGAGAGCGGCTTCTTCGGTTTGAGGAAAGTGTGATGCGAAATATTTCCCAATAGGCGGCAAGAGAGATCTGAGGAACCAATCCATGTAGACATGGTCTTCAAAGGTAGGGGCTCAACATAGGATTTTTCTTCTCCGCCATTCCTGTACATGGTCAGATAGGCTGGTCATAGACGATTGATGAAAAGAAGTCAAGAGTTCAGTACCAGTGTCATAACGAAGAGGAATCTAGAAGTAAGATAGAAAAGCCCTGGCAAGAGTCGCAAAGGTGGTATGAGAGGAAGGGGCCTGATCAACATACCATTTAGAAGCTTCACCTATAAGCATTTGTTGGAACAACTGAAGACAGGCAGAGTCATCAGTAATGGATTTAGATGAACACCACATGTGGAAAGATCGAACATGATTTGAAGGATCTTCTCCAACAAGGCCTTCAAACTTTAGAATGTTGGAAGGGAGCTTTGTCAGCATAGTAGGCCAACTAGCATCAGAGTGTATAGGGTCGTTTATCAACTGGTAAAAATCAGGGAGTCTGAGGCCTGCCATGAAAGGGAGCAAGGGCGCAACTGGGGTAGTGTTCGTTGCGATCCCACTAATGGTATTCCCGGCATGAGGGCCAGGGTTGCCACTAGCATTAGGTCCTACACCAGACATGGTGAAGGTGTCCGGGGGAGAACGAAGGCAGAACGAGAAGGAGAACCCAAAGTACCAGAAGAAGAGTCGATGTGCGAACTCGGTGGAGGAATAAATTGAATCCTACGTGGAGGAGTAAGTCTTCCTACCAGAAACTGAGGATGAAGGCCAAGAAGTGTCCGGGATAAACACCTTTCTCACACAAAGATGACGACGCAACCACGACAAAAAGGAAAAAGATTCTAACAAGGGTAGGGAGGTGCAGGATCAACTGATTATAATGTCAAAAAAAGGGCATAGAGGTGTAGGATCAATTGATTTTAATGTTTTTATAGTCTTTCCTTGGCTGTGTTAAACAAGACTTTTTTCGCTTAGGGTGTGCGTGTAAAAGTGTGTAAATTTTAATTTTTAAACCCAAACATTTGTAGGGAAAAAGAAAAAGTGTTATGTATAGCTTTAAATAAACCTGCAAATGACAGTATATAGGCCCGCAAAAACAGAAAATAAATAGCTAATAATGCAATAATCTAAACACAAGGAGGCGGGTCTCTCAACAACTAGTCTATATGTGAGTAAAAAACTAATCAAAACACACTAAAATAACCAAAAGATATAAGGTCAGGAGGGACAGGGATCTAATGGTCAAAGTCTACTGGAAAGTGGTGCAAAAACAACAATAGATCAGAGGAAAATTGTTGTAAAAAGAGGTGGTGAAAGGCTATCTCTAGGAGGAAAACGGAGTGAGCCCTAGAGGAAAACCCAAACAAAGCTAAATGAGGTGATTTGGATGGATAATAAGCTGATCTGAAGCAGATCTTGTAATATTCCCATTTTAGCACATAGCTAAATGGAATATTAAAGTTTTGTTTTTATCACCTAGCAACTAAATAAATTGGTAAGGAGTCCCATGCATATTAAAAACATGAATAAAATCCCTCAAATGTGCAAGGGGATAGACATAAGAGCTAGATTTCACACTCTTATGTGTGAAAGAAGACAAATGCATGAGGACAAGGTCAAGTTTGACCAAGTCAACAGTGCTGGGATAGGAGGTGGAGGACACTTGGATAAACAACGTAGTATGAATGGGAAGAGTGTTATTTGGTGGAGGAAACCCTAATGAGTGGGACCCATGGAGAGAGGGCTTTCACTTGTTTAAAAGGAGGGCAAGGCAGGCATTGTGATTCATGATTTAGATTATTGATTTCATTGTCTGTTCAGACTTTGTGCATTCTCCTATTGTTTAGGAGAGTTGCAGTGCAGCTTAGCACAAGGATTTCCTGTTTAGGAATCCTTCTCCTTTCTTGAGAGGCCTCTTGAAGGAGTTCTACTAATTTGCCTCACATCGAGGCTTGAGGCCAAGCATCCTCCTTCAGCTACAACATTATTTTTGAAGTAGAATAATGTTGTGTTGTAGGGTGTTGTAGTGAGGGTTCATAACACCACTTGCATCAATTTTTCTTCAGAGGAGGAGGCTCTCTTTTCCCGTGAGAGATTAGTTTGGAAGCCCTTGGAGCATATTTCAGATTTTTTCACTTGGCCAATTCTTTTTCTTGCACCTACAACGCAATATCCCTCAGTGACTACGGTATTTTCAGTTGGTATTTGCAGTGAGGGATTGCAGTGAGGGATTGGAGGGTGAGATATTCAGTCTTAGGATCAGCCTTTCACTTGGAAGATCCATTGGAGGAGGTCTCTTCATCAGATGCAACATCTTCAGCATTCTCCATCTATTTCCAGTTCTTGAGTTGCAGCTGCTACCCTACAACTCCGACATTTTGCAGATTTTGCATATTTCAGCCAATCCTTCCAGGATTGACTTAAGGTAGTCTTTGGGAGCTCATATCTTCTCTCCCAATGTTTTATGAGCCATACACTTGTATATCTATGTATTTAAATATGTTATCAGCAGTTTTTCTTTATAAAACTGTGCAGTCATAGCTTGGGCACTCTTGTGTAGCAATGTTTTGTCATATTTTATGTACTTGTTCCTTGAGGCTGATTTTGCCTATCTTGAGTAGCTCTTTCCTCAAGATCTTGTATACATTTGCTGCTGTAACTTAATAAGATGGCTATGATTTCTTCTCTCACTCTATGATTTTATTTAACACTGCTCTTTCAATATTGTATTTACATATTGCTGGATATCCACATTTGGAATATCTTAAGATATTCCCAATAGTGTAGAATTTCCCTATTTTGAGATATTATAGTGGTATCAGAGCATAATCTTGGCTCAGCCTGTGGGTCTCAGCCATGATGCTATCAAGCAAAGAAAAGATGAAGACTCCATTATGTGGAGGAAGAAAGGAGGATAGGCTCACACAACTTTTTCCAAGATCTGTACAGAGCATTCATGAAGATTTCAAGAAGGTAAGAAGAGAGATGTGTACATAATCTCCAAGAGGGTTTGAAACTGAGTCAAACTCTAGATTTTCTTATGGGGAGTGTGAGCATGTAGCCACACTCTATGATGTAAAGTGCAGTCACATGTCTAGTTTTTCTATGAGAGGTAGGGAGGAAGAAGGAATGCCTAAGAGGGGAGCTCTTAGTGGTTTCTTGCATGAATATGAATCTCAAACTTAGAAGTTCAGAGATCATATCACTTTCCCAGAGTTTTTCAAGGTCAAGGTGAGGAGGAGCAAGCAACATAATGTGGATATATTTCTTCTATCTACCTTTGATGGTGTCCCTACATGTTCAACCAGGGCTTGGGTGGAAGAGCTAGACACCTTTTTGCAGCATCATCAAATTTCTGAAGATGAAGCCATCAGAGTAGAAGCGCTACATTTTTGAGGTAAGGCCTATGCATGGTGGATATTTGAGCATTTTACTTTAAAGAATGCAAATAATTCTTCTTATGCAAGGTTTATTAAGGCATTGATGAGGAGGTTTGATGGAAAACTTTCTGCAACACATGTAGAGAAGTTAAACAAACATAATCAAATAGAACCCTTGCATGTGATGGAGAAAAATATAAACACAGATCCACTTTAGAAACCCATGGAGGAGATTGATATCTTGAAACATACCTTGTTAGAGGCAAAGCCTCTATCTCATATTCCTGAACAAGAGGGCATGGGGATCTCTTTTTCAGGAGAGGGTCCATTTCTTGAGAGGTTGCCCATACATGTTGATGAGGAGGAGGGAAACAACGCTGTCATGTGTAGAATTGATCTAGCACCTCATGCAGAGGAAGGAGGAGCTCTTGCTCCAGTTATAGGGATTCTTGTATATTTACAAGGAAGTCCCCAGGATCTCATGTGTGGATATCAAGGCACAACTCATGTTTTACATGTGCCATTGATGATGAGGTGTGGACCTATGGAGATACAAGGAGGAGATAGGGAAGATGTCTAGTATCATGTGATGAGGACCACACACCCTTTTCCATTTAATGAGGTTGATCAACCTAAGAGGGAGACTGGATTGAGTAGTGAGAGAAGGGACAAGTTTTTCCATACATATATGCAGTCTACTCTTGATGAGAATGTCTCATTACATGGATACATTTCACCAAGGAGACCACCAGATCAGCAAATGACGAGAGATGCTTCACATTTTGAAGCAACATTCATTGATTTCAGAGGAGTGGAGACCTTGGGAGGTCATTGTACAGCGTTGAGAGTCTTGGGTAGACTCAAGGAGGAGAGAGGCATTCTCTCAACATCATATTTACACACTCTCATTTCAGATTCGGCGTTCTGACAGAAGCAGTAGGGGAAGGATAGAAGCCTTCCAACTTGCATCTTTGGCATGGGAGATGTCAAAGGAGAGGATACTCATATGACATATGTTCTTCATGAGAGATCATCAACACTGTCACTATGGAGGATAGATCCATGTTGGAGCTCCTGGCTGTTGGTGGAGTATTCCAAGGATCACTTTCCTTGCATGATATTGGATGATCAACATATGAGGAGATGCATGGATTATGTGAAGATGGAGGAGATACATAACTCTTTGGAAGAGTTAGCACAACGACCTCTTTTATCTTTGAGGATGAGAGGAGACTCATCTATGAGCCACTCCATTTGCATGAGCAAGACATATGGTACGGGTATTGTTTGTTTGCAAAATGATTTGTATAATGTATATATGCATCCCTTAACCATACATGTGCAAGATGTGGCTCCAAGGAGGAGCATTCTTTTTTCTAGACCTCATGGTCTACTTGAGGCTATGAGCAGTATTGGTGACCACTCCCTAGGATAACTTGGGGAGGAGATTTATTTTGGAGAACATGCTCACTTTGCACCATACATCATTCACTTTCTCCAAACATATGAGGATAATGGGACAGTAAGAAAGTGGTTGAGAAACCACACTTTTTTTCACACTCTTTTGCAATTGAGGGTCAAACTGTGCTGGCTACATTTGAGGGACCTTTGTCCTTCTTCCTTGCTACATATGGTAGCAAGTATGGTTCTCATTATGGTTCTTTATGTTGCTATTGTTTTTGTTTTTATTGGGAGCATGATTGGGGGAACGACACATTGGTTGGATGTGTCCCTTGGGGGAGAGATTTCCCACATTGTTTGCATTACATGTTCTAATGGGAGCATGAGAGGTAGTATGGCCACCATAGCCAAAATTTTGTTCTCTTATGAAGTGAGCCATGGATTTGATTGGATGCCATATGATGGTGACTTCCAACTCATCACATATGAGGTGATTTGGGCCAGCATGCTTCATAACGTTGGAGGAGAAATCCTTGGTGGTATAGTCTTCATCTTGCCACTTGAGGGAAATATTGTTGCAGCCCAAGATAAGCATATACTCTACACTTATCCTGAGTGGAGAGGAGGACAACATGGGGTAGGCTATTTTTTCTATCAAGATCAGGTTTTCAGCCCACCTACATTGCAGGAGCCACAAGTGGAATAGGATTTTTAGGAGTTGCCTAATTTTGTATGGATGATTGCTTGGGGGATGGAGGATTCACATGGGGAAGATGTTCCTCAACACATTTCAGACTCCATGCCTTGGGAGGAGACTGTCCAATTCTATTCTTGCAGTTGCTTGAGGACAAGCAACATTTGGGAGGGGAGGACTGTAATATTCCCATTTTAGCACGTAGATAAATGGAATATTAAAGTTTTGTTTTTATCACCTAACAGCTAAATAAATGCGTAAGGATTCCCATGCATATTAAAAACATGAATAAAATCCCTCAAATTTGAAAGGGGATAGACATAAGAGCTGGATTTCACACCCTTATGTGTGAAAGAAGACATATGCATGAGGACAAGGTCAAGTTTGACCAAGTCAACAGCGCTGGGATAGCAGGTGGAGGACACTTGGATAGACAGTGCAGTATGAGTGGGAAGAGGGTTATTTGGTGGAGGAAACCCTAATGAGTGGGACCCATGGAGAGAGGGTTTTCACTTGCTTAAAAGGAGGGCAAGGCAGCCATTGTGATTCATGTTTTAGATTATTGATTTCATTGTCTGTTCAGACTTTGTGCATTCTCCTGCTGTTTAGCAGAGTTGCAGTGCTGCTTAGCACAAGGATTTCCTATTTAGGAATCCTTCTCCTTTCTTGAGAGGCCTATTGAAGGAGTTGTATTGATTTTCCTCACATCCAAGATTGAGGCCAAGCATCCTCCTTCACCTACAACATTATTTCTGAAGCAGAATAATTTTGTGTTGTAGGGTGTTGCAGTGAGGGTTCATAACACTTCCATCACTTTTTCTTTAGAGGAGGAGGCTTTATTTTCTGGTGAGAGATCAGTTTGGAAGCCCTTGGAGCATATTGTAGATTTTGGAACTTGTAAAATTCTTTTTCTTGCACCTACAACGCAGTATCCCTTAGTGACTGCGTTATTTTCAATTGGTATTTGGAGTGAGGGATTGCAGTGATTGTTGGAGGGTGAGATCTTCAGTGTTAGGATAAGAATTTCACTTGGAAGATCCATTGGAGGAGATATCTTCATCAGATGCAGCATCTTCAACCTTCTCCATATATTTCCAGTTCTTGAGTTGCAGTTGCTTCCCTGCAACTCTGACATTTTGCAGATGTTGCATATTTCAGCCAATCCTTCAAGGATTGACTTGAGGTAGTATTTGGGAGCTTAGATCTTCTCTCCCAATGTTGTATGAGCCATACACTTGTATATATATGTATTGACATATGTTATCAGCAGTTTTTCTTTATAAAACTACACAGTCATAGCTTGGGCACTCCTGTGTAGCAGTGTTTTGTCATATTTTATGTACTTGTTTCTTGAGGTTGATTTTTCCTATCTTAAGTAGCTTTTTACTCAAGATCTTGTATACATTTGCTGCTATAACTTAATAAGATGGCTATGAGTTTTTATCTCACTCTATGAGTTGATTTAACGCTTCTCTTTCAATATTTTGTTTACATATTGCTGGATCTCCACATTTGGAATATCTTAAGATATTCCCAATAGTGTAGAATTTCCCTATTTTGGAATATTATAGATCTGAAGGTGAGGTATCAGATCTGAAAAAATGGTTGAAGACTCTGAAATTTCAGGAAACTTGCAACAACAAAAAATCTTCCACAAAAAGTGGAGTGTACTGAAGCCCTAGAGGGCTAGGTTCCCACTTAGCTGAGCAAAAAAGAACAAGTATAGGTCCAAAACAGGCGAATACGAAGGTGAGACAACCCTGAGCAGAGGCTCATACAAACCTAGAAAACTTTCAGAAAAATCTCTGAAAAACGTCCAGGTCACAGTTTCTGACCTATTTTCAGCAGAGGTTGCAGTTTTTGGGATGAAAGGTGTGTCCTCAAGGTCTAGGTTATAGTTTTTGGGCCAAAAAGTGCAACCTGCACTTCTGACACTCTCGGCGGTAGATTTCAGAAAAAGTTGTCGTCTTAGCTGCGACTAATGTTTGTCACCTACGCAATAGGTCCAAAAACACACGGAAGTTATAATTTTTATCTTTTTAGGGTTTTATATGTTAAAAACAACATCAAGAAAAGAAAAAACAAGGGGCTGAAGAGAAATACTAGGGTTTAAAGCAACTAGATATGCAAGGATCAGAAAAACGACAGCGGTCGTAATCGTAAACCCGTGTGGAGTCGCCAGTTGTTAGTATGAATCTTAATTCTAAGCGTACGAAAAAAGACCACTTTAGCTACTCATAAAAAATAGCCCTAACAACAAAGATGGCTACTAATATCCTCAAATCTCCGGTTAGGTGATCAAGATAAATGCTGCAAAAATCTAGATCTATGCATTAGAAGACATTAAGGAGTAGAAAAAACAAGGTTTACTCCATGCATCCAATAGACAAGACAAGAATATGTTGAATGAATTTTGTATTAATGGCACCTGGGAGGAAAACACAAGAGGGTGTTCCATGTTCTCCTCAATGGGATGGGTTCTTGTAAGTCCTCAGCACTTCAGATCTAAAATTCCTCTCTCTTGATGGTGTAGAAAACCTAGACAAAAATGGTAGCAAAATATGACTATGATGGTTGATCAATAGTCAGACCAAAAGTATAGATCCAGAGTGATCTTTAGGCAACAAAAGGTGATAAATGAATGGGAAAACCCTTCTATTTATAACAAAATATTGAGTTAGTCTAGATATTGGTGCATAATTAAAATATTATTAACCAAATCAAGATCCAACTTTTATGGAATATTTTATTATGTTTGTTGGAGGGAAAAGGAATTTGACTTGGGTCAAATCCCTTTATTTGTAAATAATAAATAAATAAATGATTTATTTATCATTTTAAGGATGTGGTTGAGTAATAATCAAATAAATAATTATTTATTTAACTATTTAAGGGTGATTTAGTCATATTCAACAAAGAATATTATTTAAATAAGGTTTAAATAATTATTCTTAGGAAATAATAAGATAACTAATGATTTATCTAATTAATTTCCCTGTTTTGTGTTAAATATAGCCAGGAATATTAATTAAATTGTTGTTTAAATAATTATTCCATGAGGAGAATAAAAAAAATGTAGATTTATTTAATATTTCCTCATGGGGTTTCCTGTTTAGACCATAAACAACTTAATAAAGGTGGTTTACTAAGTTATTTTTCATAGTGAATGCAATTTTACTTAGGGTAAAATTGGTCTTACATGGTGTACTTGGGTCCATCTAATAACAATAGGTTAGATGACCAAAAAATGGTGTAACACTGAGGTTACCTTAACTGAGGAATATTTGGAGAAAATCGTACATGCGGCCACCCTCGCTTCAAAAGACAGATGGTTTGCCTTGGAAGAGAAGCAGAAGGTTGCAGTATCCGCATTATAGTCTAAGCTCCAAGCTCTTCAGCTTAAGGATGATACCCTACAGACGAGCATCATTCAAGAGAGGTTTCCTTTAGCAACCACCACTGAGTTGATCCCCACAACCGAGAGCCACCTCTGCCCCCTGCCAGTCGCAACAATCACACTCAGTCTGCCTGCTTTATGTGCGCAAGTCCATGCCTATGAAGAAGTACATATGGACTTGGCCTGACTTCTGCATGAGCCGCTGTAGGTTCTTCACACTTCCCTCTTTGAGGAAATCTAGCACAGAGACCGCCGGGTGTAGCAGCAGCTAAGTACAGCTGAGCATAAAATCGTTGAAGAGAATACAGAGGCATCCCAAGCATAGGCTGCGTGCATCCTTGCCATCGTGCAGCAAACCGAGTTGGAGTGTTTGATCAATAGAATCTGCACAAATGTGGTAGCAGACATTCTGACCTCTACCATCCCCAGGCCAAGATTGAGGGACTCGTCGTGGCCCATAAAGCTTCTCGAACCGAGATCCATAATGTGAAACTGATATGGAGTAGAAGATTTCTGTGTTACAAGATAAGTTGCAGCCAAAAAATCCTCCTAAGGTACGCACCCAGAGAGCTATGCTGGTCATAGAAGCTATGAACTCCATTACAACGCAGATCGCTCATGGAGCCGAATTGCTCGACACAGTGATGCAGCTGTGGTCTAAGGTGCAACGTGAACCTCTCCTGCATGAATTTACTCAATAAATGTGCCAGAAGGAAGAAGAATTCAATAAATTGAAAGCTACAATGCCCACTCTGATCCTCGCTCAATGCCTGGCATGTCTCTGAGCCAGCCATGCGCTCAGAGATGACCTAGAAGAGCTTTGCCACAAGAAGAAGATTCTGAGTGACGACCTCAATCCATGGTTTGAAGAAGCCTTCAATATATCTCAGGACTTGGATGTTGCGGTCAAACAACTGAATCATAACCTAGAAAGTGTCATTGTTGCCACTGAAGGCCAAACTTCGCAGAAGTTGGTGGACATTGCACAGAACACTACCGCACAGAGCGAAGGAGTGTTGTACCCTCTGGTCAATTCCATTAAGTAGCTCTAGGTGAATATGCAAACCCCACAGCTATTTTGACTCAGGACGAGTCACAAGATTGTGTTGGGGGGCTATTGGAAGAGGGTCCCCTAGCTACATTTTGATATGTTCCAACGATGCTTTTTTAGTATATTTTTGTAGTAATTGGTCATGTGCAAGGGATTTTGGCTAGGTCAAAGGCTCCAATGGATTGTAATGGGTCAAAGGGTAGACCTAGAGTCCACAAACCACAATTTGCGGACCACAGGATAGCATAGGCTATGATGGTATAAATACATGGATAGTTTAAGTCTAAAAGTAAGTAAATAAGATTGATGCTACGTACGAACTATTGAGATCTATTTTGGGTAGTTTTGGGTAAGGAATCCTGCTAGCTGTGTGTGTGGAGATCCTTAATTCTGCCATGTGCGGACCCCGCTGGCTGTGTGTGCGGGTTGTGACTTGGGTTTGTGACTTGGTTTTGGATGCTAATGAACACAAAATCTGTTATGTTATCTGAATTGATTGTATTTACTACTAAATTATTTTTTTATTATTTGGATTAGCTGCGATTATGTCTATGGTATATGAATTAGCTGCGATTGTGTTATTATGTGATGATAATTGCTGATGCACACGTGGATGCGAAGGCATTGATAAGATCTGCTTAATAATAATAGCTTTGTTTATGTTTACATGCTGGTTATACTGTTAAGGACTCAATAGTTGACTTGTTTCTATGTGAACATGATAGAACTCAACAAGATCTGCCTTAATTACCCAATCTCTCTGAGGGTGCAGAAACCTGGTTCCAGCACCCACCCATACTACTTCGGGTGAGACTTTGGCCTGCGAAAGTGGGTCATTGCCGAAATGGCTAGTCGTATAGGGGTTTGTTGGAAAAACTTAAATATGAACCTGGGTCAGGACCCCTCAAGTGAACATGCCAGATATTGATATGCTTGGAGCAATTGTAAAGTATCAAATTTTCAAGACTCCAAAGGCCCCAACATCTGATCATTCAACTTTGATATCCACTTTCAAGCAATATGGCTACACAAATAGCATAAATGTCAGCCATATACTTTGCCTACATTTATATGAGTGAATCTACCAGCTATTTCCTACTAAAAAAATATAGCATACACGATCTCAAGTTGAAAAAAAAATCCCAAAGTGCTCTTCCTAGAACTTGCATCTCCTTCCCAGTCAAAATCAACAAAACTAGGCAGCATCAACTCACCATCTCCGACATACCTCATGCAATAATGGGTTCTGCCCTTCAACTACTATAGCAGATTCTTTGCAACAATCCAATGAATATGCTTCAGTTCAAACCATGAACTCACTCAAAATATTTGTTACAAAACATATATCAGGCCCAGTATTCGTGAGACATAAGAGAAATAATAAACTACCTATATAGAAAAGGATCTACAAACCTGAATCTAAATCACCATGTAACTTCAAATTTTGAACCACAGGATGGCCAAATGTCTTCAATATGACATCTGAAATATCTTAGGAATCTCTACTTTGTACTTCTCTGTCCAAGAAAAATAGCACATGTACCCCAAAAAATCTCTAGCCCCACAAAATATCACATAAGGTCGATGTCCTTCATATCAAATTCACTGGCTAGCTTCTTCTTGCACCATGCAATAAGTCTCTTCCATAACTATATATAAGGATCAAATCATATACATGAAGGACCAAGAAAAGCAGATCAGATTTATCAAACAAGTAATAAAGATTAGGATTTGTAGAAACCTTGAGGAAGCCCAATTTAAAATAATTACTCATCAACCATTCATTACCATGTATGTCGTGCCTACTTCTGCCCATAAAGGGCCTTCTTCATAAGTTATTTCTATTGTTTTTTTCTTAATTGTGACGAAAAAATGATTGAATGTGTTCATTCTTGGTATTTTTAAATTATGATTCTCATGAAACACAGGTTTCATTAACCCTTCTCAGTGTGAAGTCTTCATTATAATCACGAAGAGACAACTTTCTGATTTTACATAATTACTTCAGGATGAATATTAGCTAGTTGCTCCTTCACAGCATCAACCTTCTCAGACTGCAAAGGCAGTATTATTATTGTGTTTGGAATCTCACAATCATATACTTCTTAGAGGTCTTTAATGCTCATATTTTCATCTATCCACTCTAGAACAATATATCCAATTTTGGTTCCAAGTGGAGGTATCTCATTAAACCTTATCTTGTATCCATTGCTGAATATGTAAAGATGTTTTTTTTATCAAGAAAACACTCTTAAACCCAGCCTGAACATATAGAAAGGTGTAAGTATCTTATAACACATATCTTATCAATAGCCATGGCCCAGAGCTCTTAAACCAAGTCTCTGCATATTTTGGAAATATGAAACAAATTTTATCTAATAGTCAATGCTAGAAAAAATTCCCAATCAGCACAATTTTATTTTGTTTTCATAACATACTTAAGCTATACAACTATGACCCAAATTTTTCATAGTCAGTCTCTAGAAATTTAAAAATGTACAACGAATTTTATCGAAACATTTGGGACTAGAAAGCACTCCCCCTCATCCCAATTCTATTTTCTTTTGTACATATTTCATCTAAACATCCATGACTGAAAGCTCTTAAACCTAGACTATAGAAATTGAAAAACACATTACAAATTGTATCTAAATATCCAGGGCTAGGAAAAGATCCCAATCACATGAGTTGTAGTCTATTCTCATTAATTATTTCATCTAAATGGCCATAGCCCAAAGTTGTTAAGAAAAACTTCAAAACTGAGAGATGCACTACAAATTCTATCTAAACAGTTGGTTCTAGAAAAAAGTTCCCAATTGCCTCTATTCCATCCTGTTTTCAAAAAATATTTCATCTAAACACCACGACAATGTTGGACATTGGGTTCAATGCTCCCCGTGTGTTTCGCAACATGGAATAACTGCCTCTCGTGGATCCTAACTCTGGCGATTGTAGCGGAGACTAATGCTTGTGTGTTTTGGTATAATGACAACCATGATTCCAAAAATTGGTATTAGAGCGACAGGTCTCAAGTTCGAAACTCACCTAGCTTGCATTGGGAGGGATATTGTTGGACATTGGGTTCAACGCTCCCTGTGTTTTGCGACATGGACTAACTGTGTTAAGTCTCTATATTAATAGTGTAGTCCCTTATTATGTTAGTGTATCCCCCTTATTGTTATTTTTGTACCCCTGTAACCCCCATATTGTTATTATTGTGCCCTTACATTATTATTTTTAGGTCGGCTAGGATTACATTGTGGCCCCAATAGGATTACATTGTGGCCCCATGGACTCCTATACATAGAAAGGAGGTTTTGTCATTTGTATCATCCAAGAATTGTTCATTCATGTAATGTATTGGAGGTTTCCCCCTCAAAGTGGCTTATTTATAAGGCATTGATATCTCTTTTATTCTATTTTTGGAGCTGGTTTCACAACATTTGGTATCAGAGCTTTGGATTCCAGGGTTTTCGCTTCTCCAAACCGGTCATCGTGGAATTTTCACTATAACGTTTTTTCTATGAAGGTTCAAAAGCTGAAATATTTAGAGTGTAAAGCAGAAATCCCAAGGAACATCATTGAAAAATTTCAGAGCTTGGTTCACAGTATTTTCAAAGATATGATATGTGGAAGTTAGGGCTTTTTGCAGGCTCCTGAATTTAACCTAAACAGGTCATCACGGAATTTGTGCTATAACGTTTTTTCTACGAAGTTTCAGAAGCTAAAATTTTTAGAGAGAGAAGCCAAAATCCCGAGGAACATCGTTGCAAAATTTCAGAGCAACAAAAAATGACATGGAATTTTTGAAGAATGGCATGGAAGCTAAGATAGATGGCATGGAAGATGGCATGGAATCTAAGATGGATGACATGGAAGCTAAGGTCGATGAAAAAATGGAGAACATGAAGAATGATATAAAATCAGACATAGAAGGTTTGACAAATTTGATACAACAAATTTTTCCTAATGGTGAAAAGATAGTAGAGGAAACTCATGATGAGAACAAAATAAATGCTAATCGTGTTTTCATAAAATCTAATGTTGGCGGGAAGAACCACCATATTCCAAAATGGATATGAGGAAGTTTGATGGAAAGGATCCTATAACATGGATAATACAGATGGAGAAATATTTTGATATCAATAATGTGAAAAACACACAAAAGGTACGCATTGCCACTTTACATTTAGAAAAAAATACATTTGTATGGTATTGATGGCTTTGCTCCCGTAAAAAAATTGTCCCTTGGTCAATTTTTATGGAGGAAATGATAGCACATTATGAGGATACAAAGAGCAACACCTTCTTTAGACAATTGATAAATCTTAAAAAAAAGGGTTTAGTAGGGGATCACATTGAGGAATTCCAAAAATTTAATATAAGGGTACCTGATATTCCAGAGGAACACAAAATTGATCTCTTCATAGGTCTTTTTCAAGCTCCCGAATTTCATCTCAAAGAGGTGATCGTGGGAAAATATTCATAAATCTCTCTCTCTCTAAGAATTGGATTGGAATTCTATAAAAAATGACTGGAAGTACATGGACTGTAGTTTTCTGTCTATAAATTTCAGAGCCAAAAGAGCAAACAATGACACGTGGCAAGTCGTACAAGTTCACTCTACTAAAACAA
The DNA here is from genome assembly GCA_034641835.2 of Pinus albicaulis. Taxonomy (NCBI): domain Eukaryota; kingdom Viridiplantae; phylum Streptophyta; class Pinopsida; order Pinales; family Pinaceae; genus Pinus; species Pinus albicaulis. The sequence continues at coordinate 110,246,266 of CM076572.1, forward strand.
TCCATAATTAGGACATCGTAGGAGATTGGGTACAACTTTGTCTTCAAGAATCCAAATCAGGTCAGACCTGTGGCATTCGAAAGAGAATTCATAGGGATACCTCAGTGCCAAATTTCAATTATTGAGGATCTGAAATAACATAGATAATTCAGTTTCAATATCAAGCTTCTCAAAAGCAAGAAAAAGGTTTGTATTTGGTTTTTAAAATTGCATAATTTTTTTTTGAAAAAGCAGTTTGAAGTGATTCCAAGGGCATATTTTAGAATTTTTATCAGTATTGGGTTCTATAAAGCCTCCAAAAAATAATTCCATACCCATTAAGCCCTCAAAAATATATCTATGATGCATGAAGAGGAAGAATTGCAATCTAAGATATCAAAATTACGGTACTAAGTGCAACAAATCTTTATCTTATGAAGAGCAACCGAAGATGACATAGATGGTTTAAAAGAAAAAATGGAGGCTAAGTTAGATGGTTTTAAGGATCAAATAAAATCTAATATGGATGATAAATTAGTGGAAGATCACATCGAGCATCAACAAGTTCTCCAACTCTCAAAGGATAACCTAAATTTGGTGCAGAATCTAATGAAACAACAGGAAGATCAACATCACATCGAAAGAAGTTCTAAATTAGTCACAGAAATAAGAACTCGACAAGTACGATCAATTTCAGAGTATCTCAGCAAGAGGAAGAACTTTCCTGTAGAAAATTCCACATGGGAGGATGAGAATTTTATACAGAAGCATGAAGAAATAATCAAGTGTTGAGGACAACAATTTTTTGAAGGAGAGGGGCATGTTAAGTCCCTATATTAATTTTGTAGTCCCTTATTATCTTAGTGTATCCCCCTTATTGTTATCTTTGTACCCCTGTAACCCCGATATTGTTATTATTGTGCCCTTACATTATTACTGTTAGGTCGGCTAGGATTACATTGTGGCCCCACTAGGATTACATTGTGGCCCCATGGACTCCTATATATAGAAAAGAGGTTTTTTCATTTGTATCATCCAAGAATTGGTCATTCATGTAATGTATTGGAGGTTGCCCCCTCGAAGTGGCTTATTTCTAAGGCGTTGATATCTCATTTCTTCTATTTTTGGAGCTGGTTTCACAACAAACTGCCTCTCGTGGATCCTAACTCTGGAAATTGTAGCAGAGGCTTGCCTGCAGGTTTTGGTCTAACGAAAATCGTGATTCCAACAGGCCAAAGCTCATAAACCCAAATTCCATAAATATAAAAATACACAGCAAATTATATTTAAAAATATAGGGCTACAAAAATCTCCCAATCACCACAATTCTAATATGTTTTTAACATTTTATACTGTATTTCATCTAAACAGCCACGAGCCAAAGCAGTTAAAGAAAAACTCTTGAAATTTAGATACCTAGTGCAAATTTTATCTTAACAGTCAGGACTAGAAAAATCTGCCAATCACCGCATTTTATATTGTTTGCATAACATGTTGCATATGAGAAGCCATTCCATAAAGTTTTTAAACCCAATATTTGTAAATTTAGAAATAGATATTGCATTTTATGTAAACAATAGATAATCAAGGATTGAAAAACCTCCCTATCACCCCAATTTGCTTTTTTTTTATGAGTACAGGATTTAAGAAATGAATACATTTATCGCCAATGTAGCCTCCTTGTCTTTTGCTCTTCTTGGTAGATCATCCAACGTTGTAGATAAATTCTGTGTTGTGGTTGGTGAATCCCAATTCATTGTTAAATACCATAAAAGTAGCATAGGCACCCATACCCGTGACATCTCAGGTTGTAATCGTGAAAGGGTTTTAAATGTTCATAAATTCTTTCTAATTAGTATTAATTCACAGGTTCGTGATAGTTATCCCACGTGTTGGTTGATAAAAGGTTCTTTTAAAACTCCTAATTATCTCACATTAATCATCAATTCAGGCAAGTCCTTTTGTTTCAAGAGTGTACATGGTATGTGGCTGCTATTAATTTAAGGAGTAATATTTCCTAAATTGTAGTACAGATCTTAATCACAAGAATAAATGGAAGCATCTAATGAACTCCAATTGCAATCATTAAAGGAAATATCATAGTGCAATCTGCTATTGAAATAAAATCTTATAGCAATCCAAAGAATGGTATCATTAGCCGAGAGCACAGTAATGATAACTCACTCCTACTTAGCTCATTCAATCTAGATTATCCTAATTTTTGCAAAGCAATTAAGGTAGAAACGATATCACTTCTGAGAGTCTCATAGCAATAATTAAACTCTTACAGATGATTTAATCAATGCAATGCGTTGTCTTAAATAACTCACATTGTAATTAACAAGATTCAGATCAAATGGTAACGAAGTAAATCATGAATAGAATGCATAATATCTCAATATAGGAAAATAATAAACAGCTAATGAAATGAACTTACGGTAACAATAAATTATCAAATCAATCACATGCTACAAGAATCAGAAATATAACACAGGAAAGTAGTTAACTCTATCAGGGGCTAGGACCTTAGCCACCAGCAAGCACTGATAAGCTACTTCAGATAATGTGAATGAAAAAAACAACTTCATTTATTCATCAAACTTGAGTAGCATTACAATGTAATTTCACTCTCCGACGACGCAGTCTGTAATTAAGTTTACAATTTTCAAAATAACAGTGATTCCCCTTTCTTCCTATCATCGTTTCCTTTTATAATCAGAAAGGGTAAAGCGTAAATAGTAAATGTGATCCCTTAGGATCTCCTGATCCTGAGGGATTCACAACCAATTTATATCTTTAAGACATCTCCTCTATTCCACATTGATCCCCCTAATTCGTTCTTAGCCTTGTCTGCAACCGACTCATTCCTTTCTTTGCTTGTCGGATTTGGCTGTGCCAACAATAGGGAACAACAACCATTCCTTGTCCACTTTCCTACATGAAGAAGGGTAAACGTTAGTTAAATCACAACTGCAATCATTCCTCATTTCTTACCATAATTCCTTAATAGATTAGCGCATTAAGACATGAAAAAGATAAGAATTAAGCATAAGAAGGATGAACTTACTAGAAAATACATACCCATTTCGCAACCCAACATACTCCCCTACTTACTCTGTTTCATGTCCTCATGAAAACAAGTAATTCTAATGGAGTGCAGTTAAAGAGTAGGCTGGAGAAGGGGCATCAAAAATTGGTCTGAAACCATGATGTTGAGCTAACATTGCAAAAGAGGTCTTTTCCTCTCCTTCAAGCAATTCATAGGTGGCCCAGTAACCTTCGGGAGGATACCAAATGATAGGGATATGAAACCGACAACCTAACCAATAAGGTCCCTCTCTTAAGATGAGGTTGCTATAGGTGATAAAACGGGCTGCAGCTGCTTTAAAATTTCTATAATGAAATGGCTCTCTATCCTGCACACTACTAGCAGAGACTGCCCACCTAAGATTGGATGCAATCATAGAACTTTCTCGAATGGATTGAAAATATGACACTCCATTTTGTACAATCCCTTTATGAATAGGCCCTAAGACTTGAATCACCCCTTCCCGTTTCATCAGACTCTTTTGGTTGGCAAGCATTTGCAAAGGATGCTTGGGTTCACTTCTTACCATAAGATCCAACCCATTTATGTAGGAGCATCTAACCCTTCCTTAATCAAAGAAGAATCCAAAGAAGGGCGAAGAATACGTGGATCAGAGAAGCTGAATCGAAGGAGAAAATAAGGGAAATCTGTTTTAAAACAGATTTAAAGTGGATTTAAAGCGGATATGTCTCGATAGATTTAATATTGTTAACAACCATGCACGCATTTTCGAGAGCTTTCGTTGGAGAAAAATAAGGAGAGGATCTGATCGATCCTTCCTATCTAATTCTTCTTATATAAATGTAATGTGATAGGGTGTGATAGATATCTGTTTGTGAGGAAAAACTGAGTGAGTAAAATGTAGTCGAGCGTGAGCTCATTTCTAGGGCTGAAAGGCCTTAGTATGTAACTGTTCTGTATAATATATAGAAGAATGTTCTAGTGTATGTTGTGTATGCTTATGTGCATTTTATAATTGATTAAATCCTGTGTTGCGAGCTTGATTGATCATCGATCACTTAAAGGATTGATGGCGATCAAAATTATCATTTAAACATTATATATGAAGAGCGAGTGAGGATTGGCGTGTTGGAAATTGCTTGAAGTGGTTTTCGATCTGTGTTTCTAATGAAAATTGTGAATATTCTGTGTTTAATGCTATCCTGGCTGTTGAATTTTATAAACTGAAAACACAGAGAAATGGCTTCGCGGATCCATTGAACAGATCTGAATTAATATAAGTATTGACTCTGAGAAGAATCGGGTCTGCTTGAACCCATCGCATCGGGCGGAGAGGATGGTCAAATATCGCAACATATGAAAATTCCAACTTCCGATTGGTAACAGTTCTGATCTCCGATTCCGATTAACCGGATTGGAAATGTAGCGAATGTAATCGGATCAGAGAAGTGGAGGTTTGTACCTAATCGGAGACGGTTGGAAAGTGCATGCGATCGCCGATGTTTATAGAGTCGGAGGTATTATAATTAAAATACATATATTTCCGTGTGTTGTATTATGGTTTGTCACGGAGTTTTAATACATTGGCACATATCTTGTATACTTGCGACGGTTATAAATGGCATTCAAATGCTATTTTTAAGTGGATAAGAGGTTGGTTCAATATTTATAAAGATCCACGTTTAATAAATTAAAAGGTTTAAAATTTTAAAACGCTTCCGATAAGGCTTAATGGGCCATAACCCACAGGCCCAGGTTCGAGAATTATATATGAAAGGGGATTTTGGCAATACCCCAAGATCTCTTTTTGTCAAGTGGTATCAGAGCAGGGAAAGGATTTCCCGCGAGAAGGAAGAAGAATGCAAGCAGAAGGGGAAAGAGGTACAGTTGTGTTAAAGCTAGAGATTTTATGGTCTTACTGTCGTGCAGATGGCGGCAGTGGAAGGTGAGAAGATTTGCAACAACCTAGAGCAAGGTGTGCTCAATTGGTTCCAGAGGAGAGAAACAGAAGGATGCCAAAAGACCGAGTGCGGAGGGCTTGGTGAGGTATCGTGTAACAGAGGAGACTGTTACTGCAGAGGTTGGTTGTAGCTCATAGAAGATCATGAAAACAGTTCCACTGAAGAAATGCAGTGGGTAGAATTGCTAAGGACGAGGAGAAGTATATGATCAGGAGGTCATAATTTTTTTTTTACCTCGGGAGTCTGATGCAGGAGCATCTAACCCCTCCTTAATCAAAGAAGAATCCAAAGAAGGGCGAAGAATACGTGGATCAGAGAAGTTGAATCGAAGGAGAAAATAAGGGAAATCTGTTTTAAAACAGATTTAAAGTGGATTTAAAGCGGATATGTCTCGATAGATTTACTATTGTTAACAACCATGCACGCATTTTGGAGAGCTTTCGTTGGAGAAAAATAAGGAGAGGATCTGATCGATCCTTCCTATCTAATGCTTCTTATATAAATGTAATGTGATAGGGTGTGATAGATATCTGTTTGTGAGGAAAAACTGAGTGAGTAAAATGTAGTCGAGTGTGAGCTCGTTTCTAAGGCTGAAAGGCCTTAGTATGTAACTGTTCTGTATAATATATAGAAGCATGTTCTAGTGTATGTTGTGTACGCTTATGTGTGTTTTATAATTGAGTAAATCCTGTGTTGCGAGCTTGATCGATCATCGATCACTTAAAGGATTGATGGCGATCAAAATTATCGTTTAAACGTTATATATGAAGAGCGAGTGAGGATTGACGTGTTGGAAATTGCTTGAAGTGGTTTTCGATCTGTGTTTCTAATGAAAATCGTGAATATTCTATGTTTAATTCTATCCTGGCTGTCGAAGTTTATAAACTGAAAACACAGAGAAATGGCTTCGCGGATCCATTGAACAGATCTGAATTAATATAAGTATTGACTATGAGAAGAATCGGGTCCGCTTGAACCCATCGCATCGGGCGGAGAGGATGGTCAAATATCGCAACATATGACAATTCCAACTTCCGATTGGTAACAGTTCTGATCTCCGATTCCGATTAACCGGATCGGAACTGTAGCGAATGTAATCGTATCGAAGAAGTGGAGGTTTGTACAAAATCGAAGACGGTTGGAAAGTGCATGCGATCGCCGATGTTTATAGAGTCAGAGGTATTATAATTAAAATACATATATTTCCGTGTGTTGTATTATGGTTTGTCGCGGAGTTTTAATACAATGGCACATATCTTGTATACTTGCGACGGTTATAAATGGCCTTCAAACGCTGTTTTTAAGTGGATAAGGGGTTGGTTCAATATTTATAAAGATCCACGTTTAATAAATTAAAAGGTTTAAAAGTTTAAAACGCTTCCGATAAGGCTTAATGGGCCATAACCCACAGGCCCAGGTTCGAGAATTATATATGAAAGGGGATTTTGGCAATACCCCAAGATCTCTTTTCGTCACCCATGCTCTTGTTTTTGGAAGGCGATATGAGCTTTGAACCATTTAATTTGATTAACTGCAAATGAAATAAAGGCTTGTAACTGAATATCTCCCATGAAAGAGTTGGGGTTCTTTTCCACTTCATCTGCTAATACAAGATTGTGTAGGTAAAATTCGCAAAGGAACCTTTGAACCTTTACACCATACAGTTTGCAACAACGTATAAAACCTTTGACTGTGTTTAATTCAATTGGTTTTCCAGCTCTTACGGCTTTAATTTTAAACAACAAGTATCGTTCTAGTAGAACCAAAGCATATTTAGTGGCAGGAGCCCTGCATGCCAAGACGTCTGTGTATAATGAGCAGATGGTGTCTGTACGAGCCAGGACCTTATCCAATCTAAGCTTGATTTTTTCTATTTTCTCTTCTGCATTTTTGCATCTATCAAAGGTCTTGTTCTCTGTCTCATTCATTTCTCGAAGTTGCTTCTGCAATGCTTGATACTTTTGATGGGGAATAGTTTCTTCTTCAAGCCATTTTAACGCAAGCTGAGCCTGTGCTAATTCTTCTAGGAGATTTAGAATAGTGGGGTCGTTGTGTGTCATGTCATCTTTAGATGGTGTTCTTGTTGGAGTGCCCATATTATGGAAGGACACTTCCTCTGCCCGAGTAGCTGTATCTACAAAAGTTTCATGTTGTTCTTCTTTAAGTATGACTGGTTGTATGGGCTCGGTTTGATGCTGTTCTTCTTTGATGATGATTAGTTGAGTGGATATGAGCTCTATTTGAGCTACGTTTGTTGTTTTTGGGGTTTTTTCTGGGACCTTCCCCATTGTAATTTCCTTTATTTTTCTTCTGAGCTTCTTTATTGTTTTGCACAGCTTCTGTCATTCCTTCCTAAGCTTTTTCAATTTGGCTCTATAAGTTTTTGGAGGAGCCTTTATTCCGCTGACAGTCTCATTAATATTTTCTGCCTCTAGAGAGCCTAGTTGCTCATCCTAGCTCTTTCCTAATAGAACCGTGTCTCCAGATTGGGTATCAGCTTCCCGAAGTATCTCTGTCTCTACTTCTTCTCCTTGGCCTATGTTTTCTGTGCTTAGGCCTACCTGGCTATTTTCCACTGGAAGCGTGTCACCGGATTGATACTCTGCTTCCCGAATTATTTCTAGATTAGCGTCTACTTCACAGCTTGCGCCTCTCAAAGGAGATAGACATTCAATGTTTCCAGCATTATCGGGAGATTGGGTTGCTTCTATGTTAAAATTGAGTGGGCTTTCAGGCTGCATGTAATTACTCATGTTCGCCAGGACCTGGGCATGTTTGAAATCATGCAACAAATCACCTTGGGGGCTCATTCTTGGTGTTGAGGGGAGTCCTGATTCATTTCTTTGTTCATCTGAATGCTCTGCTTCTTCCTCATGGTTTGATTCTAGAATACCCTGGTCTTGTGATTCTGGTTGCAAGCATTATTCTCTTACTCAGCTAGATAATTCTATAGGTTGAATGGTACTATGTTGAGGTTTTTCAGCCACTACTGATCTTGACCCCAACCTTGTGGACCATCTGTGCTCTTGAGGTATGATATTATCTTAAGGATTTTCGGCCATTACTGTCCTTGACCTCAGCCTTGTGGACTGTCTGCGCTTTTGAGGTATGTTCCTTGAAAGGGGAGTCCTCTTCCTTTTTTGAACCAGGTTAGGTGCAGGCAGGGCTAAACCTCCTTCCGGGGTTGATAGTAAATCATCTCAGCTTGATTTCTACTACGTGGGGTTATGGCTAACTATTATCTTGATCAGACAGTGGTGGCTTACCACGGTTTCTACATGTTGGGACTGTCTTAGCCTCTCGAAAGTGTCATGAAATAAAGAGTTCAACAATGCAGGTAAATTAACAGAGCATTTTTGTTTTAGAACTGCTAAAAGTTTCAGTTGATGCAGCCTTACCACATCTTTTCGCCTGTTGCATGTAATGTAGTTCTGCACAATTTTTTCTAAATCTCCCCATGCTTCTCCAAGAGAGGATGGTCAAACGCCTTTGCCCTTTTTGACCAGCTCTTATCCTTCATCTCTGAAAAATTCAATAGCATCCTGCAGCTTCAACCACTTGTCAGACCACACAGGTCCCTCTGCTGGTAACCCACATGCTTCTACTATCACCGCGTCTAATACTGTGATTTGCCTTCCCCTTACCACAAAATATCCATTATGTAAATTTCGTAAGAACTCGATGGTAATTTCCTCACTGGGTGGTTGAAATCTTGCAAAGAATGTTATCCACCCAGCCTGAGCTAAGATTGCCCTGGCTACATCAGAGACAACCAATATCAATGGTTCTCTGCGTACTACTCTTCCTCCCATAGTATTGTAACTATGCAAACGATAAGTGTAGCAACAAAACACAACGATTCACAGAGTCGAGTAATGGAACAACAAATGGTTATGTGATGTTTCATAAGTATAAATACCATTATTGAGGATGTTATCATACCACATGCGCTGCAATCTGTCGTATTATTCGGCACAATCAAATGATAGAATGACAGTGCACTAATAAGTACATTGGAGTTCCCCGCCTCCCTTCAAAATGATAGGTTGTCCTCATCCGAATGAAATGAAAAGGGTAAGGCGCTGGTGGTAAGGTACAAGAGTAATGGATTGGTAAGGCATGTGCATTAATGACAAGATCATAAAGAGTATGGGAAAAGTGAAATCAAGGCTTGTACCATGAATTATAAATAAATAAGAAGTTGCCGTGATGTGATATAATAAAGAAAAAGGGAACAACATGCAAAAACACAAGAAATAATACTTTTAGTGCCATTATTCCACTTAAACCATTATGATTGACTTTAAAAATATTCATGCATATAGGTTCAATGGGATATTAGGACCATAATCTCTCCATATAAAAGATTATAATAAGAGGGTATTATAATAATTATTGATGTAAAATAAAGCTTCAATACCATCAGCAGAGCTTTTGCTGCCCACAGGCATCCATAGCCTCGACAGAGTTGCTTTTTAACCCTTGAGAACCATGGTCCTCTATGTATAACTGGGGAAATGTCTTATGATGTTCCATAGTAGAGACCAATGTGCTGGCTTGGTGACCAGGTGAACACATTTCCATTCACTGGGAAGTAGCGAGAGTGGTCAGGCCGGCTCGTGATCAGACCCACATCACTCCATACGCTTTGTAGGAGAAAAATCATAAAATCATTAATAAATATATATATATATATATATATATATATATATATATATATATATATATATATATATATTCTTTTATTTTATATTGTTTATATTTTTTTTAATCTCCATTTTATACATTGAAGGTGGCTCATCACCCCTTAAGAGTAGGGATGGCGGAAGAAGTTTGACATATCAATATAAAATAAGAATATACCCATAATCTTATTAATAATATATAGAGAGAGTTATACAGACAAGGGAGAGCCATCATGATACAGATAATCAATCAGTTTAATTTATAGTGGAAATGAGGACAGTAAAGTGAGATAGATAACTGTGTCTTTTTCTTTTTATGGATCATCACAAAGCAATCTTGTTAAAGATGATAATATTCACGGTATTTTCCTGTTCCACTATACCTCCATACGTGTTGTACTTTTCATGTCATTAAGAGTATTATACAAAGTGAAACTGGGGTGTTTTAGGGATAAATTTGGGAGAAATAGGATGTTCTTGAAAAATATTTACAAAGTGCTGTTCTTTGAAAGAAAATGGCAAAAGAAACATTAAAAAAAAATGTTGTTCCTTAAAGGGAACAATAGTTGTTCCCTGTAAGGAACAACAAAGAAAGCTATACTGAAAAAAATTGATGTTCAATAGAGGGAACAATAGTTGTTCCCTGTAGGGAACAACAAAACAAAATTCACACGAAAAAAATTGTTGTTCCTTAGAGGGAACAACAGCTGTTCCCTGTAGGGAACAACAAAGCGAAATACACACAAAATTTTTTGATGGCAAGGAAAAGCAGAGGAAAATTCACACAAAAATTGTCATTCCTTATGAGGTGATGGTTGTTACATCAGAATATAAAGAAAATAGATATAAAAACAGTTGTTCCTTATAGGGAACAATAGTTGTTCCCTATAGGAAACAACAAAGAAAATAGAGGAAAGAATCAAAACTAACATACAATCAAATCCAATAAAAAATAGAAGGCAAAATTATGTACAGGTTTGAAAAAAAGTATATTCCTTCATTGAACTGGTGATGTGGAAGGATTGTCCTCCTTAGCAATAATTTGTATTGTGGAATCTTCCCGTATCTACTGGCAAAAGGATTCCCTTGTAAGTGGTTTGTGATATAGGCGTACTCGATGTCCGTTTTGTTTAAAGGAGTGGCCAGACCCATCGATGGTGGTTAATGTAAGGGTGCCATTATCATGCACTTCTTATATCTCATAGGGGCCTAACCATCTGGTCTGAAGTTTGCCCAGGAAATCCTGGAATCTAGAATCATATAAAAGTGCCCAATCACCTTCATGGAAGGTATTCTTCTTGATGAGGGCATCATGCCATTTCGCTCTTTGTTGTTGGATTAGTGCAGTATGCTAAAGAGCTGATAACCAGATCTCATCTAATTCATTTATTTGTTGTAATATGTTCATCTGGGCTTCAGTTAAATCCAGTCCCACTTCCTGGGTTGTCCTTAGCATTTGTATCTCAAATTCTATGGGAAAAATAGGTTCCTTACCAAATACCAGTTGATATAGGGAGTATCCAGTATTATTCCTCCACGTTGTACGATATGCCCACAAGGCTTCTGGCAGTCGAGTAGCCCAATATCTTCTGTGTGAGGAGACCGTCTTTGTTAGGATAGCTTCAATTAATTTGTTGGTGCTTTCTACCTGCCTGTTTTTTTGCGGGTGATATGGAGAGGTAACCCTGTGAATAACATGATGATTTTTTAGTGTGGCAGCAATCTTGTGGCCCTCCATCAGTGATTACTTCTTTGGGTAACCCATACCGTACAAATATTTCGAAAAGAAAATGTATCACGGTTTATTTTGTGGCTCTAGGTAATGCTACCGCTTCCACCCATTTAGTTACATATTCTGTTGCAACCAATATATATGATTTTTTATTGGATGATGGGTTAATTGGCCCAACAAAATCTAGTGCCCAGCGCTCAAAAAGTTCTATAAACAGCTGTGGGTGCAGGGGCGTCTCTTCATTTTGGCCAGGGTGGCCCATCCTTTGACAGTTGTCGCAAGCCTGAACAAATTTCTTAGCATATTTAAAGATCATGGGCCAATAGTAGCCCATTTGTAAAATTTTGTGTCCAGTTCTACGGTTTGTAAAATATCCACCGCACGGTCCATCGTGGCAGGCCTTTAAGATGTCATAAATTTCATCCTCCTTGATACACCTGCGGATGTGCATATCAGCCCCTATATGAAAAAGATATCCTCCAATCCAGGAGAACCGAGTGTTGCGCTGTACTATGGATTTCCTTTCTCTAGGTGTCAGATGTTAGGTAGTTTCCGAATGGCTAAAAAATTTTCCACATCTGCATACCATGGTTTTTTTATGGTGACAACAAAGAGGTGCTCTTTTGAAAACTGATCTTCTACTGCTATTGCATCATCTGTTCTTGGCACTCGGGAGCGGAAATCAGCCACAAGGTTCTCCTTCCTTGTTCGATCCTTGATAGTTATGTCAAATTCCTGCAAAAGTAGCAACCAACGTGTCACTCTTCCATTTGTAATAGGTTTAGTAGCTAAGTATTTAATAGCAGAGTGATCCGTATACAGAATTACAAGGTATCTAGCTATATAGTGTTTGAATTTGTTAATAGCATAAATAACAGCTAAAAACTCCTTCTCTGTTACTTTGTAATTCAACTCAGCAGTGGTTAAGGTTTTGCTAATGTAATATATAGAATAGGGTTTCTTCTCTTCTTCTTGGCTAAGAACTGCCCCAATGGTTATGTCGGATGCATCTGATGAAATCTAGAATGGTATATCCCAGTTTGGTCCTCGTAGAACTGGTGCTGTTGATACTAGCTGTTTCAAATCTGTAAAGGCAGTATCACATTTGTCAGTCCATATGAAATCAATGTTTCTTGTTAAGGCATATAATGGTGCAGCTATCTGTGAAAAATTCTTGATAAATCTACGATAATATCCAGCAAATCCCAGAAAACTACGTACCTCTGTTTGAGTGCAGGGAGTAGCTAGTAAAAGAATTACCTGTATCTTTGCCAGATCTACCTGGATTCTAGTTGCTGAAATGTAATGACCCAATATGAAGCCTTTTGTCATCATCATATGGCACTTTTCGTGACTTAGACATAGGCTAGTAGCAATACACCGTTCGATAACTTTTTCCAGTGTCTGCAATGATTGTTCAAAGTCATCTCCATAGGGTGTGAAATCATCCATATATACTTCCAATCCTTCATTTATCAAGTCGGAAAAATATTGAGTATGGCTCTTTGGAATGTGGCAGGTGCATTACATAATCCAAAAGGTAATACCCTGTAGGTGAAAGTTCCCCATGGATAGGTAAAGGTGGTCTTATCTTGGTCCTCAGGAGCAATCTGGATTTGATTGTATCCACTGAAGCCATCCAGGAAAGAGAAAAATTTCTTCCCTGCTAGTGTATTTAGGACCTGATCAATAAATGGAAGGGGAAAGTGGTATTTTTGCGTGGATTTTTTGAGTTCTCTATAGTCAACGCATATTCTCCATTTCCCATTCTTTTTGGGAACCACAACTAATGGAGAAACCCACTTACTGTCAGATATAGGATCGATAAAATTGACATCTAACAATTTCTGAAGTTCTTCTTTAACAATGTCTTTTAAGTGAGGGTTTAATCCACGATGAGGTTGTCGAATGGTTTTTGTATCCTTTTCAACGTAGATATGATGCATGCATAGCTGAGGATCAATCCCTTTCATGTTCGAGTATTCCCAAGAAAAAGATTCTTTGTTTTTCCTAAGGACTTGAGTAAGTTTTTGTTGCCGGTCATCACTCATATTACTGTTAATGTTTTGAGTTTTCCCTGGCTCAATTTCTATAGGTTTGCTATTATAAACAGTGGTTGTTGGTATTCTTTGGTCATTGATTTCTTTTAAGGGATATTCTTCGATTTCATTGTCAAGGACTGCTTCAATCATGTGGCATTTCAAACTTGATGTTGTGGTAGGATGATTGATAAAAGTATTAATAACATCATCTTCAGTTTGGTTTTTAAATTCAAGAGTGTCTACCATAGTTAATGGTGAGCGAATGTTTTCCGTGAAATATGTTGCAGGTTGTTTCCTGGTTTTTATAATAGTCAGGCTTGGCTGAGCAGGAGGGTATAAAGCCAATTTTTTCACATCATTCCCCCTAGTTATAGTCATGTTTCCTGTTCGGAAGCTGATATAAGCATCAACAGTCGCTAGCCAAAGCCTTCCTAACATTAAAGGGTGTCCATCTAGCTAGTTCCTAGGATTAATAATCAAAAAATCTGCCGGATATTCCCAAGTGTCTATAGAGACCATCACATCTTGTAATGTTCCCTCTGGTCTGATGACTGATCGATCAGCTAGTTCCAGTAAGGTAGTTGTTGGTTCCAAGGTTGTGATGCCAAGAATGTTGCAAGTTGTAGTTGTGATAATGTTAATGGCCGCCCCTAGGTCAACTAAAGCATTAGGAAAAGAACAACCATTTATATGAACTGTGACAATGGGGTTTCCAGGATCTTCATATTTTACAGGGGTTTCTTTGCCTAATAACAAATAAAACAAAGTTCCAACAACATGAACAGGAGGGTTTATTTTTTTTTTCCTCACAGAATTCTTTATACACAATTCTTTGATAGTTTTTGCATATATCAGAATGTCCTGGATATCCTGGAGGAGAGGGATTTTTATACAAATATTTTTCAATTTTCCTAGAAGATCAAAGTTAGGAGATTCAATTGGGCATGGTATCAACAATCTTTCTGGGAATGGGGGGGAAGTGGATGTGATTTGTTCAGGATTTTTTTGTTTGACTATATCTTCCCCCTGTTTTATTTGTTGATCATCTACAGTCAGAGGTTCATTTATGTGAGGTTCTTCAGGTTGCAAGTCTTTATCCTTATCTAGAGTGATTATACGTCCAGATCTCAACTTAAGTTCATTACATTATTTCAACTCATTTTTAGGGTCCAGACCTTCAATGATTTGTATTGACTGAACTGGTCTGTTATTTGGGTTTGGGTTGGGTTGAGCTGGGAGTTGTGGTTGTATATTAGATTGAGGATTTTGCTGCAACGTATAAGGTGTTGGTAAAGTTGGTTGAGGAAGAGGGACTGTTCCCATAGGCTGATTTGTAGCTCTTTTCCAATTTGATTGCCAATTCTGATTTTGAGAAGTGGAAGGGGACCATTGGGACGAATAAGGGTTGTTCTGCCAGAATTGTGGTGGGTACGGGAAATTTGGCCAACTATTATTATTTGAATTTGACTCATTAGGCCAAGGTGGCATAAAAAATGCTTGAGGTGGTAAAAAGGGTGGCTGATTTTTCCATGCTACCCCTGAATATTATTGAGAATTATATTGCGAGAGAGGAAAAAATGAAGATGGATCAGTGGGCATACCTGTCTGGCGTGCTTTCCATTAACGACGTTGATTCAACTGATACATTGGTTTCACTTCTTCTCCCGCTTCCTTGAAATCTGCTTTTAATCTTGGGAGTGATGGGCAGCTTTTCGTGGCATGCTCCTTAGTTCATATGGCGCATGTTCGTATCACATCCAGAGGGCATTATTTGTGCTTGTGCTTTTTTCTCCAACAAGGGTAGAAAATAACCAAGTTCTGTTCTTCTATGACTTGCTTTTGCTTAGCTTGCATGATGTCTAATTGTGTTGTCAGAGTCCCCAAAATATCAGTCTTAAAGTCCTCCAATAGATTGCAAATTTTGCTTCGTGTAATGCTTTCTCCTGAAGCTTTGCTGTCTCCGAGGTTTGCATCACGTCCGATTGGTTTCAGCCTTGAACTGCCCTTGGAACACTTAATGCACAAATCCACAATATCGTTATAATTCTCTTGATAAATATCATCTTTTCCCATTATATTTAGTTTCTCTACCCATTGATCCTTCATACCTTGGATCATTGTGGTTTTTAGAACATTATTAGGGAGATTTGTGTAAGGAGGTCTTTGCATATTATATTGAAAATGTTCTACATATTCTTCCAAAGTCTTGCTAGGCTTGGCTACCATTTGAAAGGTTTCATCTTTTAGTTCTCTAGTTCGGCAATAGTCTTGGTAGTTTTTAAGGAAAAATGTTTTCAATTGGTCCCAGTCATTGATGGTGCCTCCACCAAGTCCCATGAACCAACGCAGAGCTGCTCCCTTCAAAGTAGAGGGGAATAGCTTCAGTTTTTGGGGGTTGGTAGTGTAATCATAACCCCTGCATAAGACATCAAATTCAAAAAGAACTGCATTGGGATATTCTGTAGTTAGCCCATGAAAGGTAGGAATGTTCTGTAAGGGGATAGCTTTCATGGGAGCATTGACAGCTGTGTCTATGATGGGGGTATTGCAATGTAGAAGTTTGAGCTTGCTGGTTATGAGCCATTTGTTCAAAAATATGCCAATATCCTTCAGGGATCTTCGGAGGTGGAGAGTTTTTCCTAGCGTGCCCACCAGAGGCTGGAAAAGTTTTAACAACACTACCCTGATCTGGAAGACTAGGTGTCCTTTGTTCAATCACTATTTCAGGAGATCTAGGTTCTGGTAATTTGATTTCAGGTTTACCTGTTTCTCCTTCTCCTTCACGGAGGTTGCAAGAGTTTCCTTCTTGTGAAGGGCAAGTTTGTATGTTCTCAGTATCCTGAAAACTCTGCTCAGTCCCTTCAGTTTTACTATGAATCTCAGTGTTAGCTACAGATGGTGATTCTACAGTTTCAAGGAAGTCAATAGAACGTTTGGCAGCAATAACTCGGGGTCCTGCTGATGACTGAGGCTCAGTTTTTCTTAAGATTTCGTCGATAAAAGTTGATCGCCCAAGGGTCAACGGTCCCTCAGGTTTTTTAGGTTTAGAAGGAAGAACTTTGTCTTGATGAGGTTTCTTAGTCATTCATGCAAAAATAAAAACATTCATTCCTATCTTAAACTCCTACGCAATTCTGCTAGAAAGCGGGCAGATGAGCGAGCATGTTACTCATTCGTTACGCAGGTTCTTACCTTCCATTTTTAATACCCAATTATTCTTTAGTAGGAAAAAAAAACATCAATTTACTCTTTGTAAATGGCTACACTCTCCCTGGAAACGAAGAAAAAATGTTGGTTGATAAAAGGTGCTTTTAAAACTCCTAATTATCTCACATTAATCATCAATCCGGGCAAGTCCTTTTGTTTCAAGAGTGTACACAGTATGTGGCTGCTATTAATTCAAAGAGTAATATTTCCTAAATTGTAGTACATATCTTAATCACAAGAATAAATGGAAGCATATAATGAACTCCAATTTCAATCATTAAAGGAAATATCAAAGTGAAATCTACTATTGAACTCAAATCTTATAGCAATCCAAAGAATGGTATCATCAGCCGAGAGCACAATAATAATAACTCACTCCTACTTAGCTGATTCAATCTAGATTATACTAATTTCTGCAAAGCAATTAAGATAGAAACGATATCACTTCTAAGAGTCTCATAGCAATAATTAAACTCTTACAGATGATTTAAGAAATGCAATGGGATGTCTTAAATAAATCATGTTGTAATGAACAAGATTCAAATCAAATGATAACGAAGTAAATCATAAACAGAACGCATAATATCTCAATACAGGAAAATATAAAACAGCTAATGAAATGAACTGATGGTAACAATAAATTATCAAATCAATCACACACTACAAGAATCAGAAATATAACATAGGGAAGTAGTTAACTCTACCAGGGGTCGGGCCCTTAGCCACCAGCAGGCACTGCTAAGCTACTTCAGATAATGCGAATGAAAATAGAAAATTCAATTATTCATCAAACTTGAGTAGCATTACAATGTAATTATGCTCTCCAACAACACAGTTTGTAATTAAGTTTACAATTTTCAAAATAAGAACGATTCCCCTTTCTTCCTACAATCATTTCCTTTTATAATCAGAAAGGGTAAAGACTAAATAGTAAATGCAATTCCTCAGGATCTCCCAATCTTGAGGGATTCGCAACCAATTTCTATCTTTAAGACATCTCCTCTATTCCATGCTGATCCCCCTGGTTCGTTATTAGCCTTGCCCGCACCCGACTCATTCCTTTCTTTGCTTGTCGTATTTGGTTGTGCCAATAGAAGGGAACAAAAATCGTTCCTTGTCCACTTTCTTGCATGAAAAAGGTTAACATTAGTTAAATCACAACCACAATCATTCCTCATTTCTTACCATAATTCCTTAATAGATTAGCACAATAAGACATGAAAAAGATAAGAATTAAGGATAACGAGGATTAACTTACAAGAAAATACATACCCATTTTGCAACCCAACACACATGTCCCAATCAGAGTCTACCACATGCCACCTCCTCATTGGTCAAAATTTTTGTGAATAGGACTAAATGCCTTAGTAGGGTTTGACCCCTAAACTTGATGAAACATAGTCCAACACTCTACCAGTAGACCACTGCATTAGTTATTAATAAACTATGGTCTTAGTATATATTTCAATACATTATATTTTTTTGGAGTTGTGAGGAGGGGTTGGGTGGTCAGCCCCGAACCCTGGTCATGCCAACATCCACACAACCCCCCCCCCCCCCCCCCCCGAGGAATAAATTTAGAGGGGGCAGGGACCAACCCTAGCCTCTGGTCATGAGTTTTGACATGGGACCACACACGAGACAAGATGGCTACTAGAGTGAGGGAGGGGATTCATCCCTAGCCCCTGGTGCTATGGGTGCCACAGGACTAGGCGTGGAGCCAAGTCTGATGGGGGAAGTAGTTCAGGCCTAACTCTAGTCACATGGCCCATCATGTAACCAATGACCTAAAATTTGAAGGCTAGTCCGACAAGGATGGTAAGTTAGCCTAACCCCCGGCTGCATGGGCACCATTCGACTATCGAGAGTGCATAAAATTCAACGTTTAGACGTTATTGGGAAATTTAATGTGGAAAACAAATGCACCTTCTGTGATTGTAAGGGTGAATTTTCAGGACAATTAGCAGGTTTTGCCCAATTGGAAGACAAATAATAGAGCTTGGCTTGGAGAAGCATAGCTTACTTAAATTTTCACTTTTTTGAGCTCAAGAAGAGCCTAGATGGGGATTTTTGAGCATCATGGACTCAAAGGGAACCTCAATTTTGTGATTTGAGCACTTTATGATGGAATTTTTGCAGGATGAAGTCTCTTAGTGCCATATATAATCAAATTTTTGAAGCAGTTTGAAGGCATTTTGAGGATGGAGAGAGCCTAGTCAGAGGTTTTCCAACCTTCTAATTTCATCTCCGACAATTGTTACTTTAGTAGATTAGCTAATTTTAGTATTTTCTCAATATGTGTTCATGAGAGAAGCTTTTTTCAATACATGTGGAGTTGTTGTATGTTTTTTTCTTGGATTTCAGGTGGAGTACAAATAGCTGATGTGTGAGTCCTTTTTATGTTGACATATTCATGAATTGCTGTAGGAAATCACATTTTTTGAGTGAGAAATATTTGTAGGAGAATGTTCTTTGTAGGAGAAACAAGCTACTCCACTCTCAACAACTTGTATGTACTCATTTTCTACTGAAATCAATAGATTTTTCTAGCTATTGGAGTGGGCTCAGATGCTTAGGCTAGGAGTGGTGAAATTAGTCATCAAATGCTGGTTTCCTCTCTTAATTTTTTATATTTTGAGTTGTATGTGAAAGTATAACTCTCCATCTTGAAGATGTTATAAAAATTTTTAATTTTGAAAAACCCATTTTGTTTACTTGAAAAGCGTTAGAGGATCATGGTAAATTTTTTAGAGGAGAAGTTCTACTCCAATTCCAGATCACATTTTGAGAAATGTGTTTATGATTTTATGCGCCTTGTATGATTTCACAAGGAAACGCTTTACCAAAGTCTACCATTTATGACCATATTCATTATACAAACATTCTTGGAAACATTTTCTTATTGGAAATTAAGTCAAAAACTCCAAACAAGCATTTATAAGAAAATATCCAAAGTATAAGAATATAAGTATTATATTTCCAATGTAAGGAACATAATAAACCCTAGAAAACTCTATGAAATAAATATTTCTTATTTATAGTCTCATGCATCATCCCCTTAGGAACCATCTTCAATGCCTCGATTTAGACAACTTGGAAGACATAGTCAAACCTCAACACAACATCCATTTCCATGAAAGAAAATAACATCTATGCCTTCATAACTTATATTTTATCTCTCCAGATACCATATCACTAGTTGAAATTATAGAATTTACAACACATTACTTAGAAAAATTAGAACTATATCCCCTGAAATAAAAATCACTACATTTAAAAAGTAAAATTTAATCAACTTGGAATAGAGGAAAAAAGACTAGTTGATAAAACACTTATAAGGCCTACTAGGATATTCTCCTGACAGAAGTGACATACAAATGATAATAAAATACTTCTTCAAGGACAAATATTTTTCCAATGGTGATTAAATTTGATATCAAATTTATCATAGGAGCATCAAAGTTTTATGCTAGAAAAAATGTTACAGATGTCGTAAGTCACATGTGAAAATAATTTTTCTACTATATAAGTGCCAATATCTAGGTAAATTAGAGACTAATTTATTCAAAAAATGTAATATCTTCCAAATCCATCCATCAAAATCAATTATCAACCTATACTTAGGGAGGTTAGTGGTGATCCTTTTTTCATAAATACTTGCAACACTAATTAAAAATATAAATATTAAGAGTTAGGCTATGAAACAACCCTTTCCACAGGTAGCCTTTGTAAAGTATGATAAATGCATGGATAATATTTTTTTTAGATTTATTTATATTTTGAGCAATATGATGTAATATCTTACAAAGTCATTATCCTCATTTTCATTTTTGTTAAAAATATTGGATTGTTGAAACTACTCTTCACCATTTCTATATAGGGTTTGCAATTGTTGTTCGTCATTGAACACTTACCCTTAGACCATCATTTACCTATGTGATTATTATTGAACCAAAAAAATTTAGATCAACCTCCAAAAACCATATGCATATTTTATAAGATATGGGGAATGTATCGCCCTAGAATCAAATTTAGTGAAGTTAGCACTAAATGCAATTTGGGAAATTACCACTATGGTTATTTTACCCCATTTTGCACTCCATTTTACCCTAGAATAGCTTTACTTGTTTCTCCTCATCAATTTTCATGCTCTACAGATTTATTTTCCCCTATTATTGGTTTCATCATTTCTACCAATGGATTGAAGCAAATGAATGGAGTCTAGAGCATTGGATCTCAATTCCCCACTGATTGAATATGGAGATGAAGTTAAAAATCTTAGTTTTAAAGGATATTTCAACCTCCATTTACTATACATGTGTTGTGATTTGATACCCATCATGAATGGATTCATATGTATAAATCTATCAATGGTTTTAAACAATTTCAAGTGTATATGACTATAGGTTTTTCCAGTCCTCTCGCACCCATAAATTTTGACGTCGAGTTGTTTAGATGGTCCTTTAATTGATGATTTTTATTAATTTTAAATTTTGTAGTGCATGGGTGTTAATTTTGTGTTTTGTTCCAAAACGCATCTCCACTAAACATGTCACACCAATTGAATGGTTTGGAGGAATTCTAAAGGGATTATAAAACTTGTTGCCAAGTGATGAATAAATATAGATGAAATTGTCAATAATTGAATTTCAGGAAAACTTTATGAGTTTGATGAAACACATGACACAACTTATATAACCTACATGTTGAAATTATTATTTTTCCTTTGGCAACCATATCAATTTTTCCACTTTTATATTATGCAATGATACTTAGATGATGATTTGAGTATACCAAACTCTCCATTGCACAGAAATTTGATTGGATTGTTGATGATTTTAACTTCAATTTTCTTTCATAAGTAATGGATTTCTAATGTAAATGTTTACATGGGAAGTCTATATATCTGGAAATTGACCTAATTATGGTTATGTAAAAATTTAAGGACGTCGCTAGTGATTTGATGAAGCAAGGATAGAAAATGTTGAGAAAGTATGGCATTTACTCAAGATAATGGAATTTGTGAAGAACATTATTGGAACACCACTTATTGGAATGTTTCTCTGTGATTCCTCTCTCGGTCGTAAACGTTTGTTTTATTTTCAAAAAGGGTGACCTCAAGAAGATGTGGGAGGAGGTAGAAAAATACAAGGTTGGAGCTCCATCTTGTGTTGGTATGGTTACACTATTTGTTGTTATGGTACCCATTGGAAACACAGGTTTGGATTCATCTCAGACATGTTTCTTCCAGGTGCTAAATATTCCCACAAATATTAAAAAAGGTACAGTTGAAATTATAACACTAGTGGATCTTATTAAGAAATGTTATAATTTTGAAAGTCAACAAGAAAATGCAACACACACACTAGTGTGGGGTCGTGGGATCATGGTTCCTAGTGATACATTAGTGTGAAATCCAATTTATTTAATAAATTGGAAATGCATCTAATTTAATTTTTCCTTAATTGAATTGGACAATAAACTATAATATTCTATCAAAATCACTCGTATAATTTAACTGAGTGTGATAAACTTAGTTAGCGCATGAATTTTGACTTAAGGGTTGTTGGTGAGGTATGAAAAGTGATTCTATTTTTTATTGAGTCCAAGTTGCAGTTAGTGCATTAGTTTAATGCATGACAAATTATTTAACTCAATCTAGGTGAGTTAAAGTCAGTCTAACTAGTTGTAACTGATTGTAGCACTAGAGAGAGATAAAGTGAGTAAAATTAGATTTTATTCACATGTATTGATCTCTCAAGTGACTCATGATTTACTATCAATAGTTGCATGCATGTTAGTTCTAGTGGAGGCAGAGTTGAGACAAAGGTTAAAGGGATGATAACTTTGAGTTGTATCATTACTAGGTTGCACACATGTAGCAAAACAATTATAGGATTTCACATGATGTTTGCGTAGTCAACGCAGGCTGAATTTCCTTGAGAATGGGGATTGAATTCCACATGAATTGCACAAGGCAGTGAGGCTGAGAAGTGTCTGGAAATTGGCCAAGTGTTGGTCAATTTTGTCTAGATCAGTGCGAGACAATTGTGAGAGTGTAGGATCGACTCTTGTGAGAAGAGTGCATTGTAATTTTTTCATGATTCCTTGGTGAATATACAATAAAATATAGAGGGGTATTGAGCCACAATATTTCCTTTGGAAAACATCTGGCTTCTATTTTGATTTGCTTATTTCTTTACTTATTGTGATGGTGATTGTGTTTATTTTGTGCAATTGATTTGTAGAAGAATTCAGCATCTTGCTTTAGCATATTGCATGATCGGATCAAATTCATGATATACATACTATTTGTATAATTTCTACATACAAGGTTGTTCTTTCCAAGGCCTCTTTGCTTGTGAAGATTGCCATTTGACCATTTTACTATGGATTGATTGTGTATTCTACATCTAATAATGGTTCAATGTTTTACCCTAAATTTTTTCATCTCATAGAGGATTATTTAATAGAGAAATTTGTTACTCATATTTCTGCCATAACAACTCTTTCTATGAACATCAATTATTTTACAATTGCAATTTTTTCACATGCTATCCATTTTTTTTTTGTAATGATAGTATCCACTACCCTTTTCTTCTCATTGATATTTTGAATGAAAGTGTTCTATTTTCATTCAATTCTTCTTTCTCCAAATCTGAACAATAATCTTTGACCAAAAAATTTGAGTTTGGTGGCTGAAGAGGCTCTTCATTCAATCCCTTAGCCTTGTGTACAGAAATAAATTTATTAAAATCAACATATGTTTTCCTATAGAACTCCATAAAAACCCCTTGAAAGATAACCATATGATAGGTATGTCCTATAATAAAAGTATCATCTAGAGGAAGAAGCTTCAAATGTTTGTGAGCACCATCACCATATTCATCCTTAACCAAATTTGTTAGGATTATAGTAACATAGTTTCTAGGATTGGAAACCATGACCTTATTGGTACAAACCAACCAACAAATATACTCAATCTTAGCCCTTGGGTGCTTAACATAAACATTTTCAACATCTATCTATTCCACATGCCATTATCAACAATTACAAGAATGATCTAGAAATCGCTAATGAACTTTATTATTCTTTCCACTAGATGAGATAGTTGAGTAGTTGAAGGGCCCATTAAAGTTTGAAATTGTTGTTGCTTGAGTTTCTAGTGCTATGGAAGTTGCACTTGCTCTAGCTCCTGCAAAGGAAGAGGAAAAAAATACTAAGCCATAGGAAGGGTATGAACAGGATATGGGTTTCAATATTTTTTACTAGACTATATATGGATTGCACAACAAAAACCATTAGAATTGATAATTTTAAGACAATTATTACTCGTCCTTTTTGTTGCAATTTCATTCCATCAAGGATTGGACTAGTAAAATTTTTTAAAGTAAGTGAATAGGTCTGGTTTGACGTTATGTAGTTGAAGATACTATTATATTGGTTTTCTTTTACGAGTTATTTGTGAGTATAAAAAGTTTTGTTTGTTTTATCATTACAATTTTGTATTGAAACAATTAAGCTATATATGTTGAGATCTATATATCCAAGGGAATTTAAAAAATTAAAAAGATAATTCCCTCAATTTGCACCTATATAAAATCCAAATAAATCCACTAAATAACCATGTCAAGGAAAAAATAAATCTACTAATTCAGCATTTCAAGTAAAAGGTAAAAGTAATATATATTTCTACCAAAATCGAGCATCTTTGCCATAAAATGTGGTCTATAAAATTATATACATAGATATAGATATTTTAAATAATAATATTGTATGTTATAGTACATTAACTATTTTTTAGATTATTATTTTTAATTAAATGACTTTAAACTCGGGAAAATACCTCCTTGAGGGTCACTAGTTGTTCCAGTGGTTTCAAAACAAACTATGCCCATGTCCATTTGTTATATTTAGTTATATATTTGGTACAATCATGTACTTTATTCTTATGGTGGTGGTTCTCATGGAATATTGACTTCTATCAATTTTTGTTCTTGTAGTGGTGTTTCCACTCTCATATCATCCATATCTTCAGGTTAAGTGATTCTTGAGGTTGGGTGATTTAATATTGAATTGAAAGTATTGGGTTTTAATATTGTTGAGTAATTTTTCAATTCCTCCATAGTGTTATGGATATCCAAGAGAAAAACCTAGGAGGGAAAACTTCTGAAAGTCTTGATAGAAAAACCACCCAGAAAACTACAAAATCAGAGGCCAAGAAGGAGGGGTGTCCAAGTGATTTACAGAGGCAATTACCAAATGAGGTTAAGAAATAACTGATGATATCCATCATTAGACACATTTGGAGGGGTTAATAGTCACCTTTTTTCTCTCTTATATCTCTTTTTCTTGCATTTTTATTATTATTTGCTTATATGATGATCGTATAGGTGGTTATTTAGGCTAACATACTTTGAGTGCCTAATATAAGGTTGAGTGTAGAAAATCAGAAATTATTAATCGTTTTTATAAGGATATTATCATAAACACTTGGAGGGGAGAGAAATGAGGAAGTATAGGAGGATTTTCCACCCTCAAAGGCAGTCGAAGGATCCCAAAGATTTTTTCCAGTAATTCGAATTCCAAAAGTAGCCAAAGGATCCCCAAGGATTCTCTCCAGAAATTCGAATTCCAAAGGTAGCCAAGCAACTCAAAGAAGAGTGCACCCAATCCTTGTTCATTGGGAGTCAAGTAGACTCAATCACCATTTTCTAGGGAGTTGTTGGTAGTTGCCCTGTAGAATAAATAGAGCAGGGCTAGAGTTAGGAAGAGCTAGTATATTCTAGTCTCGATTCCACTCAGAACTATTACTGTGAGCTATTGAGATTTCTGTTTTTTTCAGTGATAAAACTCTCCGAGATGTATGAAGTTATTATTTTATGAAATGAGTAGACTGATTTCATTTGATTGATTTAAGTTTCAGAGGGCTAGGCTCATGGGTTAGGGCCCAATCCATGTGCCTCAACTTCTCTACTGTTCCTATCATTTCCTTTCTGTCATTTAGTTATTTTTTCTTCTTCAATTTAAGTTAGATCTGATTTTGATAAATTCCATTGTTGTTTAGTTTTTTTGTTTCTATAATTCTCATTTCTTATGCGTAGTAAAATAGACGATAAACCCCAAAAAAACTATGGTCAAGTCCCCCCCCCCCTCTCATCTTTGTCAATAGAGTTCGAGTATAGCAGACTTTCCCACGAGGAAAAGTTGCTTTTTGTTTGAGTTTTGGGAAGAATTTGTATTACCAAGTCCAACCCTTTCTTTAATTGTTTCATCTCACATTTATGTATGTTTCTCGTGCATGAATCTGCAAGAGTTTCTCACTTCTAAGCCTTGTTCTTATGCCTCCATTCCCATCCTTTTCTTCTCATGTTAAGGATGTACTTAACTTTTATTTTCCTAACACACTTAAGGCCTTCAAAGCCTTATTTCTATGTTTTCTCCATTCACGACCGCCTTACCCTTTTTATGCCAAAAACTTGAAAAAAACCCTTCAAAACCACCGAAACCCGACCTCTACCTTTTCTCCTCTAATCTCACACCATCGTACAATGCACTATGAAAATCGCAACATTTTTATTTTACCTTTAACGCTTACCCCTTGTTCTTGCGATTGCGGTATTGTGAAATCGCGCCCCACCATCGGTCCCACTACCACATCATCTCTATCGCAAATCACATCCTGCAGTTATTATCCTATCAAAAATCGCATCCCACAAATTTTTCCTTTCTCACTTCACACTTACCGTTGTTCTGGCCGATTGCGATTGGGCCCCGCTATCGGTCGCACTACCACGTCGCCAGCGAAAATCACTCTTCGTACCATTTTTCTTTTACTTTTAAACACTCACCGCTCGTTCTTGCGATTATGATATTGCAAAATCGCAAATTGAAAATCCCATCATTTACCTTTTCGCATAACACTTAAGGCTTATTCCGCCGATGCGTCACACTCCGCCACGTCACGCGTTGCAAATCACACTTTGTACATTATAGTTTTTTCTATTAACCTTTACCGCTATCACTTTAAACTTGCGAAGTTGCTATTGCGACATCGCACATCGCAACTTTTGTCCTCCATCACACTCCGCCATCACACTTTTGAGCTATGTCTGCTCCAAATTCATTTTTGACGCTATTATAAGGTTTTATAAGGTTTTAACCCCCGCTTTCCATTTCTAAGCCCTGTTTCATGCACTAAGCCCTCAATTCACCACTCTTTCTTTTTTCTTCCCTCTAAGATGTAAATCAACCCCTTTTCAAGTAGAATTAAGTCATGGACATTTTAGTTGCATGGATAGAAGCATGTTAGATAGACTATATAATAAGTAGAGTACATTTAGGTAATTTTCTAAGTTAAGTGTGGTTTAGAATTAGTTTCCTTTCTACCATTTATTTTCAACAA
The DNA here is from genome assembly GCA_034641835.2 of Pinus albicaulis. Taxonomy (NCBI): domain Eukaryota; kingdom Viridiplantae; phylum Streptophyta; class Pinopsida; order Pinales; family Pinaceae; genus Pinus; species Pinus albicaulis. The sequence continues at coordinate 110,273,326 of CM076572.1, forward strand.
GTTAAATTAGTTCCCTTCCTGTCATTTCCTTTCTACAAATTAAAATAGTTTCATTTATTAGTTTCATTTCTTCCATTTCCTTTCTGAAAATTTGATTAGTTTCATTTACATCGTTTCCTTTCTGAAATTTAAGTTAGGTTTTTTTTTGTCATTTCCTTCTAACAATTTACTTTCCAGTTTTTATCATAGTTTAAGAAATAGCACCCTTTCATAAAGCAGAAGAGGATGACATGAGAAAAATGCATCTTCTATGTATATAGCACTGTCACCTCCAAGTTTGTACGAACCCCGAGTTGATAAAGTAAAGTAGGGCAGCCCCTAGGAGTTGCAGCACTCTTAGTGCAATACCAGGGCTCACCACTTTTTGGTGTCGTTGTCGGGGAGGTGTATAGTAGGTGCTTTGATTTTGTTTTAGCATTCTTTTCTGCCTTCCTTTATTTTCATGTTATTTCATAAATATTGAAAAAATACAAAAAAAATATCTAATTTTCATGCCTCGTAGGAGTACGAACACTCAAATACAAATCTTATCTAAAACTCCCACATCACCTCCTAGCCACCCTTCACTCTTCTTTAGTGGTAGTGAGATTGAACTTCCTATAGGAGAGCCTTCTGAATACTCTGAGGAACCTATTGGGGAAGGAGAAGAAGACCTTGGTCCAACTAAGGGACCTGCTTCACCTATCTTAACCATGGTTGGGATCCAGAGAGCCTTTCCCATAAGAGAGGCAAATGGGGAAACTAATATGAAAAACATTATCCCCTCAGCTCTTCCACACTTCCATGGACTTACCTCTGAGGATCTTGACACATTCATGTTTGAATTTTTTGTTGTTTGTCGGACTTATGACTACACCTCTGATGATCAGAAGTTGAAGCTATTCCCATCCACCCTTAAGGATGCATCCTTGCACGCGTTCATGGGTCTGCCTGGGGACAGCATCACTACCTGGGCACAGATGGAAGATACCTTCAACAACAAGTACAAATACTATTGTAGGTCCAAGGAAACTAAGGATGAGATATTTAGGATGACTCTAGGGCCTAATGAATCCCTATAGGACTATGAAGAGAGGTTTAAATTAAATTGTAAGAGAACCAATTGTACTCTTGATCCTGCATCACTTAAACTTGTACTTCTTCGATGGATCAGAGAAGAGATGATAGAAACCTTGAATATTCTATCAGGAGGAGACATATATCAACTGCCTTATGAAACAATCAAAACTTTCTTCCAAAACCATTCTAGGGCATGTAGGAAGATGGGCAGAGCTAGCTAAAACACATATAATACTCCTTCCTCTTCCACCTCCATAAGACATGAGATTCGAAACATGCTAGAGGACTTCAAGAGTGACATGTTGTGCACCCTTTCTTTTCAAATGTACACAATGCAGGTCAAAAGGAAGTAAGAGGAAGCAGAGTTCTAGATGTACCCGGAAGCACCCAAGAAATGAATTTCCATTGAATTTCATGGAGGTTTTCTTAGTATGTGAGGAGAATCATTCCATAGACATGTGTCCCTCCTTACCTGGACTGTTGTGTAACCAGCTCCAAAAATAGAAGAAAAGAGATATCAACGCCTTAGAAATAAGCCACTTCGAGGGGGCAACCTCCAATACATTACATAAATGAACAATTCTTGGATGATACAATTTACAAAACCTCCTTTCTATATATAGGATTCTCCATAATGTCATCCTAGTGGGCCACAATGTAATCCTAGCCGACCTAACAATAATAATTTAAGGGCACAATAATAACAAAATGAGGGTTACAAGGGTACAATAATAACAATAAGGGGGTTACACTAACAATAATAAGGGACTATACTAGTGATATAGGGACCTAACATGCCCCTCTCCTTCAAAAAAGTGTTGTCCTCAACGCCTGAGTAGCTCTGGGTGCTTCTGTATAAAATTCTCATCCTCCCATGTAGAATCTTCGGTGGGTAAGTTCTTCCACTTGATGAGATACTCTGAAATTGATCGATTCCGTAGCTGTCGAGTTCTTGTTTCCATGACCGCTTCAGGTTCCAATATGATTTTTCCTTCCTCATCAAGTTCTGGAAATATTGTTTGAAATGGAAGATTTTCACCTATAACCTTCTTTAAGCATGAAACATGGAAAATTGGATGCACTCGCGAAGAAGCAGGAAGCTCCAATTTGTATGCCATAGTACCAATATTTTGCAACACCTTGTAAGGACCATAGTACTTTGGTGATAATTTATTATCCTTCTTAGCTTGCTTGAGGGACATTTGTTTGTATGGTTGTAGCAGTAAAAATACCCAATCTCCTACATCAAAACTTCTCTCGCTGCGATGTTGATCTGCCTGTTGTTTCATTCGATTTTGTGCCAAATTCGGGTTATCCTTTAAGAGTTGGAGAACTTCTTGCTGATGCTCGATGTGATCTTCCACTGCTTGAACCTTCGAATTTTCCCTTAAAGATGATGTGATGGATGGTGGATGATATCCATAAAGTGCCATAAATGGGATCATTTTTGCTGCAGTATGGAAGGAAGTGTTATACCACCATTCAGCGAGAGGTAACCACTTGACCCATTGTGTTTGTTTATGAGATACAAAACAATGAAGATATCCTTCCAAACATTTATTTACTATCTCATTTTGACCATCAGATTGAGGATGATAAGATAAGCTATGAGCTAATTGAGTACCCAAACAAGAAAATAACTCCGTCCAAAAATTTCCAGTAAAAATGGGATCTCTGTCACTCACAATAACCCTTGGGCTTCCATGTAGCTTTTGAATTCTGTCCATAAATGTAGTAGCAACTATACGTGATTTAAATGGATGAGATAATGCACAAAAGTGTGCATAGCTGGTAAGTCTATCAACTACCACCATGATGACACTCTTTCCTTCGGACTTAGGTAAACCTGTGATAAAATCCATTGAAATATCCTCCCAACATTGACTTGGAATGGATAAAGGTTTTAGAAGTCCCGGGGTCTTACTTGTCTCAACTTTATTCTGTTGGCAAACCAAACATTTCGCCAAAAACTTTTGAATATCAGATTTAAGGCCATCCCAAAAAAAATCTTTCTTCACCCTATGGTAAGTTTTTAAAATTCCTGAGTGTCCTCCTAAAGGAGAAGTGTGCAATTCCAGAAGAATCTTTTTGTTTTAGTTGGGAATTCTTACAAAGATATAAGCGATCTTTGTACCATAAGGAATCATTTTTCTAACTAAATGTATCAGATGTACTAGGATCTTGCTGCAACTTTTGAATGAGTGTCCATACATCTTTGTCCTTCTTCCATTCATCTCTTGCTTCGGTTATCCAATCTAGTTGGATAATAGAATTGGCACAAAGCAATGCTTCCACCTCTTCATTCTTTCTTGAGAGTGCATCTGCAACAACATTAAGCTTTCCTTTTTTGTATATTATTTCAAATTCATAACCCAACATCTTTGTGACCCATTTTTGCTACTCTATTGAAGATAGTCTTTGTTCCAAAAAGTGTTTAAGACTATCATGATCAGTTTTTACCTTGAAGTGTCTTCCCATTAGGTAAGTTCTCCATTTCTCTAGTGCATGCAGTATTGCTAACATTTCCTTCTCATAAATGGGTTTCTGTAAATACTTTCCTTTGATTGGATGAATTTCAAAAGAAATGGGTCTTCCTTCCTACATTAAAACAACACCAATTCCATTTCCTGAGGCATCACATTCCACAATAAAGGTTTTTGTGAAGTCTGGCATAGCTAAGACAGGTGCTAGGCACATTGCCTCTTTAAGATGTTCAAAAGCCTTAGTTGCTTCAGGAGTCCATGAAAATGCATCTTTCTTCAATAATGTTGTTAGAGGTGCTGCTATTCTCCCATAATTCTTAACAAACTTACGATAATACCCTGTTAACCTGAGAAATCCTCGCAACTGCTTTATGGTTGTGGGGACTTTCCATTCCTTAATGGCTTTAATTTTGTTAGGGTCTACTTTAACACCCTCGTGAGATACAATATGACCCAGATATTCCACCTCTTGTACTCCAAAGAAACATTTGGATGTTTTTGCATATAATTGTTTCTCCTGCAATAGTTTGAGCACCCTGTCAACATGTTCAACATGATCCTTCCAAGACCTGTTGTAGATTAGTATATCATAAAAAAATACTAGCACAAATTTTCCAAGGAAGGGTTTGAAAATGGAATTCATCAGCCCTTGAAATGTAGAAGGTGCATTGGTAAGGCCAAAAGACATGACCAAAAATTCATAATGACCCTCATGAGTTCGAAATGCTGTTTTTGGAATATCTTCAGTCTTCATTCTAATTTGATGATATCCTGAACGAAGATCCAACTTGGTAAAATAAATTGCTCCACGTAATTCATCCAATAATTCATCAATCACAGGAATGGGAAATTTATCTTTAATGGTGAGCTTATTGAGCTCCCTATAATCCGGACACATTCGCCATGATCCATCCTTCTTATGCACCAATACTACGGGAGCAAAGAAAGAACTTTGACTAGGTTCAATTATACCCGCCTCTAACATTTCTGCAATCATACGTTCAATTTCGCTCTTTTGGAAGTAAGGATATCTATAAGGCCTGATGTTTGGAGGAACACTTCCCGGAATCAAATGAATAGCATGATCATGATCACGAATAGGTGGGAGTCCTTTTGGAGTTTCAAACACCTTGGAATGATTGTCCAAGACTTGTTGGAGATCTGCAGAAATAGATGATTTTGATGTTGGAACTTCTAGTGAGCATAATTGTGCAATTACACCTTGTTGTTCTTTCTTTAGAAGCTTTGTCATGACATTAGAGCTTATTATCTTTCCCAGCTTCCCTGCAATACCCCATAATTTGACTTCCTTTCCTTCTGAAAAAAAATTCAAGAAAAGTTCTTGAAAATTAAAAGCTACCGTCCCCAAAGATTGTAACCATTGTACTCCTAGTACAACATCAGCACCTCCCATAGGAATGGCAAGCATTGGACTAGTCAATATATATTCCCCCATGGTTAGCTTGATATTATGGCATTTTCCAGAGCAATTTATAGTTCCTCCATTTGCAACCATCACTTGACATTCTGGTGCTGGGTATTGGAAACAATTTAATTCCTTGGCTACCTTACAATGAATAAAATTATGGGTGCTACCTGAATCAATCAACACTATTACCTTTTTCTTCTTTATATGTCCTTCTATCTTGAGAGTTTGAGGAGTGGTAATTCCTGCCAGTGCATTACACGATATGGTCGGATTCATTTCTTCCTCTTCTAGGGCTGGTTCCTGGTGTATATCCTCTTCTTGTTCATTTCTTCTTCCTCTTCACAATCTATGTAAAATAATTTCTTCTCAGCACACTTATGACCTTTAGTGTATTTGCTATCACAACTGTAGCAAAGCCCTTTTGCTCTTTTTCTTCCAATTGTTGTGGTGTCAACCTTGTAGGTTGTGGAAATCTAGGCGTAGCAACACTTCCTTCTTTATAGAATTGAGTGGTAGGCTTCCTTGTCGCCATAATTTTACATTCAACTTTTCTTGCCAACCTGAATGCCTTCTCCAATGAATCAGGTTCCAAAACGCGAACTTCATGTTGGATGTTATCCTTTAAGGTGCCTATGAAGAGATCAATCCTGTGTTCCTCTGGAATATCAGTTACCCTTATATTCAATTTTTGGAAGTCCTCAATGTGCTGCCCCACTAAACCCTTTTGTTTGAGATTTATCAATTGGCTAAAGAAGGTGTTGCTCTTTGTATCCTCATAATGTGCTATCATTTCCTCGTAAAAATTGACCAAGTGACAATTTTTTTACGGGAGCAAAGCCATTGATACCATACAAATGTATTTTGTTCTAAATGTAAAGTTGCAATGCGTACCTTGTGTGTGTTTTGCACGTTATGGAGATCAAAATATTGCTCCATCTGTAGTATCCATGTTACAGGATCCTTTCCATCAAACTTCCTCATATCCATTTTTGGAATATGGTGGTTCTTCCCGCCAACATTAGAGTTTATGAAATCACGATTAACATTTATTTGTTCTCATCATGAGTTTCCTCTACTATCTTTTCACCATTAGGAAACATTTCTTGTATCAACTTTGTCAAACCTTCCATGTCTGCTTTTAGATCATTCTTCATGTTTTCCATTTTAGCTTCCATGTCATCCATCTTAGATTCCATGCCGGCTTCCATGCCATCTATCTTAGATTCCACGCCTTTCTTCAAACCATCCATATTATTCTTCACACCATCCATATTTGCTTCCACGCCTTTCTTCAAAACTTCCATTTCATTTTTTGTTGTTCTTTGCGAGAGCGAAATTTGTTGCACTTGCTCTTGTAATTTTGATATGTCATGTTGCCATTCTTCGTCTTCATGAGTCATAGTAGAGCCTTCTAAAGGCTTAATGGGTGTTAAATTATTTTTAGGGGCCATGTTAGAAACCAATACTGATATCTATTCTACAATATGCCCTTGGAATCAATTCAACTTGATTCTTCAAACAAGACTTATGCAATTCGGGAAAAAAAAATATACACACCTTCTACTTGCTTTTGTAGAGCTCTATATTGAAATTGAATTATCTGCGTCGATTGCATTTCTTCAAAATCTGGAAATTCAGCCATTGAAGTAGTTCTGAATTCTCTTTTTTTAATGCCCCTGAATTACATTTTGATTTGGATTCTCAAGACAAAGTTATGTCCAATCTCCCACAATGACCTAATTATGGGTAGTTTCGACAGAGAGAACTTGTGACTTTCCACGTGTCTTTGTTTTTCCTTTGCCTCTGAAATTGATAGCCAAGAAACCCAAGTCCGTGTGACCAATTTTTACGGCACTTTCAGGTCGATTCTCAAGGGATTATTGAAATTTTCCCACGATCACCTCTTTGAGATGAAATTCGGGGAACACAGAGAAAAACTCTGCCCACAGATCATATCTCCAAAAATATTGCGAACCAAGCTCTGAAATTTTGCGACGCGTTTCCTCAGGATTTCATATTTGCACCCTAAAAATTTCAAATTCTTAACCTTCGTAGAAAAAAATTTATAGCGCAAATGCCACGATGACCTGTTTAGGAGCCTGAAAAAAGACCTAACTTCCACAGATCATATCTCTGAAAATGTTGTGAACCAAGCTCTGAAATTTTTAGACGATCTTCCTCAAGATTTCAGCTTTGCAGCATAAAAATTTCAGCTTTGGAAACTTCGTAGAAAACAATTTATAGCAAAAATTCTACGATGACCTGTTTGGAGCAGCGAAACCCTAGAATCCAAAGCTCTGATACCAAATGTTGTGTAACCAGCTCCAAAAATAGAAGAAAAGAGATATCAACGCCTTAGAAATAAGCCACTTCGAGGGGGAAACCTCCAGTACATTACATAAATGAACAATTCTTGGATGATACAATTTACAAAACCTCCTTTCTATATATAGGAGTCCATGGGGCCATAATGTAATCCTAGTGGGCCACAATGTAATCCTATACGACCTAACAATAATAATTTAAGGGCACAATAATAACAAAATGGGGGTTACAAGGGTACAATAATAACAATAAGGGGGTTACACTAATAACAATAAGGGACTATACTAGTAATATAGGGACCTAACATGGACTTAAGGTTGTATATCAAGGTGGGGAAGCAATGCCAGAGTAACTCTATTTCATCCACCAGAGAAGGCCTCAAGGCCCTCAACCATATCAACAAGGTATGCAAGGTGCACCTTACTCTTACTACCACAACAATCATAGTGCACCCATGTAACCTTGGTACACCCCCACTCCTCCATCCTGGTCTACGCCTCCTACTTGGCCTTACAACCCTCCATATCATCCTCATCCAGTGAATCAACCATTTCAGCAGTGTGTTCCACAAAAACCTCAGTGGAACAATGCATCCTAAGGGTGGATGCCTCAACACAATAAGCCACCTTCTCTAATACCTCCACCCCAACCTCAACCTCAGCTTACTCATGCTGCTCCACCTAAGCTACCTCAAATACCTACACAGCCCAATCCGAACCTGAACAACAGACAGGCACAGCAAGCTCCCAGTGGAGAAACATCCTATCCAGCTTATGTTGTGGAGATACAGGAGGTTAATCTTAGGTTAGGAAGAGTACTCCGAGACAACCATCCTCCATCTCCACCTATAGAGGTTGAGGAGGAAAAGGAAGAAGGTAACACTCAGATCCAATATCCTGCTTTTCCCGAGCGCTTGATCCACCATAGTCAGCACACCCTAGAGGAGACTAAAATTCTGGGAGAATTGGAAAATCTATGTGTAAAGATACCACTTCTCCAAGCCATTAAGGACGTCCCTATCCACAATAGGCTCATCAAAGAAAATTGATTCAAGAGACTTAGGAGAAATAAGAGAGATACCACTACCATCAATGTGGTAGGACAGTTGTCTGACCTAATGTTGAGAAGGGTGATCTTTCCAAAGTACCTAGACCCTGGTAGTCCAGTTGTTGTTGTGCACATCGATGGTGTCATAGTCCCAAACACTCTAATTGATCTAAGGGCTGCCATTAATTTCATGACCAAGGAAACTATGTTGAAACTTAATCTCCAAGGGACTTTGAGGAAAACCACAACAGTTATGCAACTTGTAGATTGGTCCACAGTAACTCCGAAAGGAATTGTTGAGGATGTTATGGTTACCATTAACTCTTGGTAGTATGCTACAGATTTCCTGGTCCTACAACCAAAAACCAAGTTTAATGGTTATCCTCTCATCCTAGGGAGACCTTGGTTAGCCACTACAGATGCTTATATTAGTTGTCGGGCTAGAAACATGACTATCAAAAATGGACCTTTGTATAAACAGCTAGTGTTATATCCTCCAGCCCAGCCTTCCATTGATCATGATCTACCTATATGGTTGGAGGATGAAGAAGATGAACTCATCGACCATGCCATTCAAAACTAGTCCTCCACTAACATTCCTCTCGAAACCTTAGTCAAAGAGTCTGAAATCCAACCTTGGATGGAAGTGCACTCAGTTGAGTCAACCTCTGAAACCACCAAGGTTATTGAGTTTGGCCCATCCATATCTCTAAAAATCAACCCAGAACTCTCGAATGAAGAAGAGAAGTAGCTATGCCAGCTTTTGAAGGAGAATCTAGATGCATTTGTGTGGGATTACAAGGACATGAAAGGGGTGCATCCTTCAGTATGCAGACATCATATTCACATCAAATAAGGATGAAATCCTGTGAGACAACCCCAAAGAAGGATGAACCTAGCTTTTAAGGACATTGTCAAAGAAGAGTTGTAGAAACTATTGGATGCATGGTTCATATATCATATATACGATAGTGAGTGGGTATCTCCTCTTGTCCTAGTCCCAAAGAAGAATGGGAAGTGGCGAGTTTGTGTTGATTATCAAGAACTTAACAAAGCCACCAAGAAATATCGTTTCCCTTTTCCCTTTATAGACCAAGTCCTAGATGGCCTTGCACGGAAGAAGTTATTTTCCTTCTTAGATGGGTTCAATGGGTACAATCAGATTCAAATCAGCCCTAAAGACCAGGATAAGACTACTTTCACCTGCACTTGGGGTACCTTCGCTTATCAAGTCCTACCCTTTGGTTTGTGCAATGCCCCAGCCACCTTCCAAAGAGCTGTCCTCGGCATTTTTTTGGAGTTATTCCATGACTTCGTTGAAATCTACATGGATGATTTCACACCATATGGGAATGGCTTCCGGGAAGATCTCTCCAATTTGGGTAAAGTACTAAGAAGGTGCATTGAGATGAATCTCTCCCTGAGCCCCGAAAAGTGTCAATTCTTGAAGAAAGCAGGAGTTGTGTTAGGGCACTCCATCTCCCAAGCAGGAATACAGGTAGACCCAAACAAAATCACTATCATCAAAAGGGTACCTTCTCCTCAAAAGCAGAAAGATGTCAGGATTTTCTTAGGCCTATATGGTTATTACAGAAGTTTCATCAAAGATTTCAGCAAGATGGCTTCACCATTACTTGGGCTATTGGCTGAAGATTCTGAGTTTATTTGGTCTAGTCCTTGTAAAGAGGATTTTGAGCTCATTAAGGAAAAGTTGACTATTTCCCCCATTCTCCGATGTTAAAATTGGATTCTACCTTTCCACATCCACACTGATGCATTTGAGAAAGCTATAGGGGTGGATTTAGGAAAATTAGAGGACAAAATCCCTTATGCCATCTATTTCATCAACAAGAACTTGTCTAAGGTCGAGCTGCATTATATTGTTACTGAGAAGGAGATGTTAGCCATTTCCCATGCTTTGAACAAATTCAGACATTATGTAACTGGATATCAGACCTTTTTTCACACTAAACATGCAGCCATCAAGTATTTAATGAACAAACCGGATGTTAATGCTAGGATAATTAGATGATTGTTACTTTTGCAGCAATTTGATTTGACTATTGTTGATAAACCTGGAAAGGAGAATATTTTTGCAGATTTTTTGTCCAGGTTAGCTCTCCCTGCCCCTGAAGAAGGAATGGTGGATGACTAGCTCCCAATGTGGAACTATTTTCTATATTAGCACTCTCACCATGGTTCGCTGATATAGCCAACTACTTGGTTGTTGGGAACTCCCTCCTAATATTTCATTCAGAGATAGGAGAAGAATCATCATAAAATGCACCCCTTTCACATGGATTGGGGGAAACCTTTTCAAGCTAGGCTCTAATCAAATCATTAGGATATGTGTGAGGGAGGAAGAAGTTTTTGATATCCTCTCTGCATGTCATGACAGCCCATGTGGAGGCCACTTTGCTGCAAAGAGAATTGCTTACAAAGTTTTGCAGGCAGGATACTATTGGCCTACCCTTCACCAAGATTCCATAGGATACACTAGTAGGTGTGACCAGTGCCAAAGGATGGGGAAACCCACGCAAAGGGATGAGATTCCTTTGCATCCTCAGGTGGCTCTTGAGCCATTTGACAAGTGGGGCATGGAGTTTGTTGGACCTATCGATGCAACATCCGAGCAAAAGAAGTATATCATAGTCTGCACTGATTACCTGACAAAGTGGGATGAAACAAAAGCAGTAAAGGTAGAAACCGAGGAGAAAGTAGCAGAATTTCTGAAGGAGAATGTGTTTTACAAGTTTGGGTACCCCGGAGAAATAGTCGTTGATCAAGGAGCACAATTCGCATCTCACCTCATTGAAAATATTTTGAGGAAGCACAATATTAAGCATAGAACTTCTACTACCTATCACCCTTAGGCGAATGGCCAAGTAGAAGTAACTAATAGAGCTTTAGATAGCATCCTCACCAAGGTTGTGAGCAGCAGCAGAAAATATTGGGCAGACAGTTTGGTAGAAGCTACTTGGGCCGATAACACTACTTGGAAGAAAACAACAGGATTCACTCCCTATGAACTAGTATATGGTAAGAAAGCTCTACTTTCAGTTGAGTTTGAATTCAATACTTTAAGAATGGCAGCTAAATTAAATCTAGATCTATGAAATTCCCAAAAAGACAGGTTGTTGCAACTAAATGGATTGGATGAGTTCAAAATGAAAGTACTTCTTCACACACGGGTATTTCAGCTGCAAAGGAAGGTATGGAATGACAAGAACATTAAGTAGAAGGCCTTCCAAGAAGGAGATTTGGCGTTGTTGTATGATTCAAGGTTTAAATACTTTAAGGGAAAATTGATGACAAGATGGTTGGGACCATACATAGTGGAAATTTTTTTTGACAATGGCGCAGTTCAAATCAGGACCATAGATGAGGAAGGAATCCCCTTGATTATCAATATTCACAGACTTAAAATTTACAAGAAGCCCTTATCTAGGGCAGAGTTCATAAATTCAATAAGCAGAGAGGTGTATGTAATTGGAAACTCCATAGTTTCCAGCACCTCCTAACAAAACAAAAAAAATCCATGGGTGAAAGCCTCTCTGAGGCACTCTAGGAAATCTTGTGGGTTGAAAAACTCAATGTAGGCAGCCCATTTACTTTCAAAAAAAAAAAAAAGAGAGAGAGAAATACATCTGCATCTCTGTGTTTTATGTGTTTTTTGTTTTGCAGGTTATTAATGGTTTTTGGAAACACAAGGAAGCAGTCATCTTCTTCTCTCCCCTTCTATTTTACCATCGATCTCATCATTCACTCCATTCATTTCCATAACTCCTCCCATCACCTCCATACACCATATTCCTCCATTCCTGAGCAAAATGTAGCAAAAGAAAGCAAGCCACAAACTGCTACAAACATCAGGAAGTTCCTTAAAAAATAAAGTTGTTCATGGACTGCAAAGAAAAATAAAAAGGAAAGCTACATAACAGACTCCGGGAGAACTAGAATGCCACCCATGGCATCTCAAGCACCCCACACAAGATCTACAGTAGGAATAAATAGCAAGAAACGATCATCAGCTCATTCAACAAGTTGCTCACTCGGAGAATGGGAAAATAGTGAAGAACGCAGCATATAAAAGGCTTGTCTCCTCAATCCAACTCCTACAAACGCCTTGAAAACAATAGGTAGACTCAAGTATAGCTTCTCACCCCTCGTTATGCATCCATAATAGCCATAAATAATTAAATTTTCAGACTTAGAGTTTAAGGGGCAGAAAGGTGGCCAATTAGCTTGGCCACCATCGTGAAGTATGACTAGGGAGAACTACAAATTCACGCCACTTGGGCATGCAAAAGAAAAATTTAAATCAAGTGGAGTAGAGGATAACGAGGGGAGGAAACATGCATTCCATCATGAATTAACAGAAAGAAGGAAACAACGGTCTCTAACGGAAACTGGAGTTGAGCCCGAGTTACATAAACGCTCCAAAATTAGTTGCGCAAGCTAATAAAAAGAGATCTTGTCTCATCCAAACCAGTGAATTGAGAATTTTTTAGGGAAAGAGACCAAAGGGAGCCTGCAACATAGCAGTACCAATTTTGGGCTGCGTATTTGAATAGCATGCAGTAGCAGCATCAAAACAATATCACCAACAATTGGGCCAGCTTCTGAAGTATACTGCATATTAGACATAGTAGCAAGGGACCGAGGGAATATTTTATAGAAACCCAAACAAGGCAGAATTCTACTCCTATCCTTAGAGAAGGAGGAGAAGAAGAGCCAGAAGAAGAACTAGAAGAGGAACAAGAAGAAGAAGAGGAAGAGACAGAGGGCCAAGGAGAAACAGAAGAAATTGAAATGGAGACAGAATTCATAAAGGTAGCAGAAAGTGAGCAAGAAGAATACTCACAACACCACCCAACATCCCCTCAAAACCAAGAGGAAGTTGCCACCTTAGCTTCTCCAAGCAGAAAGAGGAAAAGGCAGACCTCTATGTATTTCAGAACTAAAAAGAGTCAGAGGGTAAGTCAGAAAGAGCCAAAAACTCCTCCAAAGAGCCCCATCATCATTGAAGAATCATCAAGGGAGGAAGAAAGAATCAGAGAGACAGTTCTGAAGGAGCAGATGCAGATGGCACAGGCAGATAATATAGCACTAAAGGAGAAATTGCAGCAAAAAGGGAAACAAATAGCCAACATGGAAAACTTGTGCATAGAATCCCTTCAGCACATATTCCCTGTTGACTCATATATTGTGTACCTCAAGAAGCAATGGCTCCTATTTCAAATCAAAACTCAAGCCTCCCATGGTTCCCTACCTTTCCAGGATTGTAGGTAATTCATGGATTTCTACAAGTAAGCTAACATGGCTGATCAGGCAAAGATGGAAGAGTTTTATGTGCATAACCATGTGCTGACAAATCTAGATACTTGGGACCCCAATTCTACAATGTCTGATATGCAGTTGATGGCTCTAGTATCTTGGATGATCAATTAGCACACTAGAGAAAAAGAGACATGGAGGATCATGAGAAGAAGAAATAGAGAACCCTTACATATCAAACCAAAATTATTCAACCCAAGAGGAGTCATCCTTAACCGTTGAGAGATTGAAAAGGACCCTGCACTAGTTGAAAGCTACCTCTAGACTCAAACACAGGTAATAATCTACTTTGATTATGTTTCTAGGAAGATAGAATATGAGTGCATTATGGCCAGCCAAAGGAGATGGAACGACCTCCCTCATAGCCTCATGGACAAGGAGTACCATACTCCAGAAAGACCGAGGGTGCCTTGGAAAGAGTATCATTATACAAGAGGTCCATGCAGGCCAAGAAGATCCAATGGCTTGGTCTCAAGCTCAGTCCACCTTTTCTACTGGGGTTGACTGATGAAAGGGACACAGATGCACAAGATATAGAATGGGAGAATGCATAAAAGAGTAATGGATTTTACCCCCCTAAGGGGGCTCCCACACTTCTTCCTCTGGAAGTCAAGGGGGTTGTCAAAACCTTGAAAAATGCAAGAGGAGGATTAGTTGCTCAGAGAATGAGCAACCATTCAGTAGGGGGGGGGATGATGAGCTCCATAATTAGACATATTTGGAGGGGTTGATGGTCACCTTTTTTCCTTCTTAAATCTCTTTTTCTTGCATTTTTATTGTTATTTGGTTTTATGATGCTAGTATAGGTGGTGACTAAGGCTAACATACTCTGAGTGCCCAATATGAGGTTGAGTGAAGAAAATCATGAGTAATTGGCATTATTTTTGAATATTTTATCATAAAGAATTGAAAGAGACAGCAAGGAGAAATTTCCTCCCTCCTTAACTCTCGAAGGCAGCCAAAGGATCCCCAAGGATTCTCTCCAACAATTCGAATTCCAGAGGTAGCCAAACAACTCAAAGACCAAAGTGCACTCAATATATGTTTACTTGGATTCAAGTGGACTTAATCACTAATTTCAAGGGAGTTGTTGGTAGTTGCCCTGTCGAATAAATAGAGCAGAGCTAGAGCTAGGAAGGATTCAATTGGATTGGGATTTTTTCCGCAAGCTATTGAGCTTTTTTTATTATTGTACACAGTGATTCAAAGTTTCAAAAATGTACAAGACTATTATTTCATGAAATGAGCAGAATGATTTCATTTTACTGATGTAGGTTCCAGAGAGCTATGTTGTGGGTTAGGTCCCAATCCATGTGCCTCAGCCTCTCTGTTGTACTTATTCTTTGCTTATTTTCAATAGATCTACTTCCGATAGTTTCATTGTTGTTTAGTTTTGCTTTCAATGTGTTGTTGTAGGTTTCATTTTCTTATGAGTAATAGAATAGAGGAAAAAACTCTAAAATATATGGATAAATACCTCCCTTCTCATCTTTGTCAATAGAGCTCGAGGAGGGTAAACCTTCCCAAATACCCAAAAATTGATTTATGTTCACTGTTTCTGAGAATAGAGTAGAGTTGCATTACCATTTTCAGCCTTCCTTTTGTACTATATTTTCATGCATTTGTCTGTTTTTCATGCATATATTAGTAGATTTGTTTGCAATAATTAATGTTAAATCCCCATAGTAGCTCTATGGTGCTTCCCCACTTCATTTTCCGTCTCTTTCTTCACAACCTGAGCACTCCTGTTACGCCCTCCATTCTCTCATTTTTCTGCTTATTCTAACTGCTGCACCCACCTTTTATCCCTAAAAACACTTAAAATATCCAGCCTGCCTTATTCCTTTGCTTTCATTAGTCACGGCCATCGCACCCTTTTTTAATGCAAAATTCTTGAAAAACCATCAAAGTTGGACCTCCGCCCTTTCTCCTCGAAACTCCTGCTACCGTACTTCGCATATTGCATATCGCATTTTCTATTGGTTTCTGTTAATATTTTCCGCCTATGAACCCCGATTCTGATATTACTATAGCACTCTGCCACATCACGCATTGCATTTCACAGTTTCTATCCCCATCGCATGTCGCACTTAGCAACCTTTTCCTTTTTTCCCTTAAAATACTTACCGCAATTCCTTTCGCAGATCACTTTTTCTTTGATTCTCATAACACTTCGGCTACCCCTCCAGCTTTGTGATATTGCGAATTGCGATATCGCATTTCACATTTCACAGTTTTTATCCCATTGCATTTCACATTTCGCATTTCACTCCTGCTCTCGAACAACACTTCTGCTACCCCTCCAACTTTGCGATATTTTGAATTGTGATATCGCATTTCGCATTTCGCGAATTTTTATCCCATTGCATTTCGAATTTCGCAGTTTTTATCCCATCACATTTCACATTTCACTCCCACTCTCGAACAACACTTCTTCTACCCCTCCGGATTTGCGATATTGTGAATTACGATATCGCATTTCAGATTTTTTTATCCCGTCGCATTTTGCATTTCCCATTTTTTATCCCATCGCATTTCGCATTTCTCTCTCGCTCTCGAACAACACTTCCGCTACCCCTCCAGCTTTGCGATATTGTGAATTTCAATATCGTATTTTTCATTTCGCAATTTTTATCTCGTCGCATTTCTCATTTCGCAGTT